>CATIWO010262804.1:0-14051 GCA_949673435.1 Macaranga tanarius | reverse complement strand
ATATTTTTAATCCAATAATATATAATTTTATAATATCAAATAATAAATATAAGACAAAATTACATAAAACACTCTGTTAATTAATTGTACAAGATATAAAAAAGATGTATATATATTAGAAAACCAGAAAACAAACCATTGTCATATTTTTCTTTGCACGCACCAAACACAACGTCAAAAAATCACTTCCTCTCTAAGCTCCATCTTCTCCACCACTTCTTCTCGGCCCAATCACAACATCTCGCCGCCTCCACAAATACGCACCGTTTTAACTCTCCTTCTTCTCTACTACTACTATAATACTCTGCTCTTACTTCTCCTCTCAGTCTCTTCAATTCCCCTCATAAAATCACCATAACCACATCATCCAACAACAACACGTGTTTAAGAGCCGCACGAATTTTGAATCCAACGGTTGAGGTTTTTAGTTTGATTTTTTTTAATCTTTAAATTCGTTTCTTCTTTTTATAATTACAGTAATTAATCACAGATAAATTTCGAATTAGGGCAAAAAAAAAAAAAATCAAACTCCAATTTTTTTGGGTAGAGTTTCGTTGGTCTATAAATTTCTAGGGTTGGGTTTATTATTATTTTTTTTACACAGAGATTGGGCAGTGTTAGGTTAGGTGAGGTGAATTTACGGTGATGGGTATGGAATTTTCCAGAATTTTACTGTTTTGTTATCGTTGTTTGCCGGGGTAATTTCGTCATTTCATGATATTATTTTTTGGGCTGGTTTGCTACTAGTGGGTTTTAGAGATGAGGGTCTGGTCTTCTTCTTCTTTAGCTTAAAGAAGAAGTGGGTGTTTTTTGAGTAGAGATTGAATTTTGAGTTGGATAGTTTCATTGAATTTCATTAATTGGTTGATTGCTGAAATTGGTGAAATTGGTGAAATTTGGTCTTGACCCTTGAACTATAGAGGAGTATATAGTGTACAGAGAGGATAGAAACGTTTAGGATTCTCTAATTGCAGTGTATAGAAGTGTATAGAGCAGTAGTTGTTTTATATATATATGAGGAATCAGGGTTTTGGGAATCTTGGTGAAAGTGAATTGATGAGAAATTGGACATAAAAGGAGTAATACAGATTTGGAAATTTTGGTTTAGTGTAGAGAGATTGAGGTTTTTTTCGGAAAGTGAAGTGATATTGGGTTTATTTTGTGAAGAAATAATCACTTGAGAAAAGGGTGGATTGAGGAGGTTTAACACGAAATACGAATTGGGTTTTCTTTATTTTTTTGATATATATGATCATGGTTGGTTACAGTTATGGATAGAAATCAACCTGTGTTAGTGCCAGAATGGTTGAAAAGTGGTGGAAATGTTCCTTCTGGTGGTAATGTAAACAACCAGCAATCTGTATCAGCATCATTGCACTCAGGTAACTATTGTTTCTTTGATGTTTGTGTTATTTGTTTCTTTTGCTTGATTGTTGCTGAAAAATTATAGGAATTCAATCAAGCAATGAAAAATCTGGAATATTTTTGTATATTTTTTTGGTTTTATGTTTGTATGTTATTTTTGTGGGTTCAGTTAATGATTAAAGTTATTAGTTAGGACTATATTGCAAGTATGGAGACTGGATCTCGTCTGCAATTTCATTACTGCATGGATCCCTCCATATTGTAAAAAGAGGCATGAAAATTAACATATACATGTTCACCTATGTTAGGACTTAGGAGTTTTAGTTCAAGTTGTATATTTTGTTAAGTTGCTTTTTAAGAATGCTCTTCATGCTGTGAGTTTATTTTCTTAAAGTGAGTTTATCAGGTCTTGGTGGGAATGGGGACTTTTCCCGTTTTTTATTTTTCCTAGAAAACAAGAATTTGTTCTTTCACTGTTATCTTAAATTTCTAATTAAAATTTCTTCTCATTTGCCAATTCCTTTATGTTCTTAGCAACTGATAAAGCAGTATGATAAATATACTTATGATGTTCTGTTTTCTATAGATGATCATCCTGTATCAGAGCATGAACAGAGCAAGTCATCCCTAAGTGGCAGTGATCGTGATACACGTCGTTTTTCAGGTCTGGAAAGGACCACTTCTGCCTATTTTCGTCGGGGTTCTAATAACAATGGTTCTGCTCAATTGCGTTCTACCAGTAGCTTCGGTAGAACTCAACGTGATAAGGATTGGGATGATTTGAGTGACTTCTGTGATAGTGAAAAATTGGGCATTGGGGACCACAGACGCCATGAGCATTCTGATTCTCTGGGTTATTTTTTGCCAAGTAAATTTGACAAAGAAAAGTTACGCCTTTCACAGTCTATGGTTACAGGAAAACAAGAGGAGGCTTGGTCCAAGAAAGTAGCTGGTGACTTGACTAACACTAATAAAAGTAAATACAACAATAGTAATGACAACGATTTGCTTGCCAGGGTTGGTGTTGGTCCTGCACATGATACTTCATTTGAACAGGACTTCCCCTCACTAGGAGCTGAAGAAAGGCAAGGTGGTATAAGTAGGGTATCTTCTCCTGGCTTAAGTACTGCACAAACTAGTGGTGATATCTGGAAATCTGCTCTGGCTGAGGTGCCTGTGGTTATGGGAAGCAGCAGCATGGGTTTTGTGTCAGCTCCACAAGCTGTTCCTGCAACCTCAGCTACTATGGTGCCAAGCGTTACAACAGGACTCAATATGGCTGAAGCACTAGCACAGGTCCCTTCTCGCACTCGTTCACCGCCCCAGGTAACTCCATTGTTCTCCTGAAAATAAACAAGTTTTTCTAGAGTGAATTAGTGCATGTTGTGTGATATTTCTTTTTATTCTTATTCTAGGCAACTGCTGGAACACAAAGGTTTGAAGAGCTAGCTATTAGGCAGTCAAAATTGATCCCCATGACTCCTTCCACACCTAAAACCTTGGTAAGAGCCGTTACTGCTCTTTTGTTGTTTTCACTAAAGCTAATTTTTGCAGTGTTGACATCTTGCCGTTTAACGTTATCGAAATGTTAATGATTGATAAGCTTTAGATGGCTGTCTGATTTTCAGCCTTAACTCTTAAGTGTGCTTCTGTTGTCTGTATTTTGTTTTGGGGTATGAGGAACAGACATTTGATTTTGGAATCATTTCTGATGCATTCCAGTTTATTTCTTGTGCTTGATGTCTTATTTGAGTGAAAATTAAGTGGTCTTCAGCATTTCTGTATGCTGATGTTTATACTTTCTTCAATTGCATAATTGACCGTTGGAATGATTGTGCAAAATTAAAGGGATGCTCATGCTGATGGGCTTGTGAATTGATAAGTCTGAAGCAATGTTTTATATGCTCTGTGTGCGGGGTGGGGGGCAGGTGACACTATTGATAGGTTCATGATTCATCTAGAGATGTAAAGCAGGAGATTTATGCAATTACGGTGTTGTTTTTATCTGTTGATGGATACAGTTTGAGAACTTGAGGGGCATGATTTTTCTGTATGTCAAATTGTCACTTTTCCCTTGTATCATGCAGCATAGAATGCACACTTGCACATGTACACACCCTTGTGTATGATCAGGAATGCTGGTGATGCGATATAATTTGATTATCTATCCTGTACCTTGTGAAGAAACTAAACTGACAAACCTTGGATTCTGGTTAATTGGCCAAAGATGCTTTAGAATACTAAGAATGCCTTTATGGGTGGGATATAGTAAAAGTGAGAATTGTGGTGCGGATCTTTGGTGTTCTAGATTTCTTGAACCCCACATCCGCACCTATTAATGGTGGAAAGACCATTATCACGTTGAAAAGTTAGTGCACTATTTGGAATTCACTGTTTTTGTTATAAGAGAATATTTAGATGAGTTATTGGTTGTTATAATACCAGAAGTTTATTTGGAGGAGTACTTTTTTCAAATAATTTCTTTGTGCTTTTTCGTTTTTCTTTGCACAATGGTATTCATTTTCCAACTTTAACATGGTACTCAAAACTCATTTTGACAATTTTGTCAATAGTAAGTGATGAAAGAGGCATTTAAAATTGTCTATACTATGATTTGTCAATTGTTGGTCATTGATTCCTAAATGATCTTCTTTCTTTGTAGGTAGTTGGTCCTTTGGAGAAATCAAAACTGAAGATATGGCAACAACATCCTTCTGGCCACTTTGTCAATCATACTCGTGGTCCTGTGAGATCTGATTCAAAATTATCCAATGAAGGTAGGCTTCAGGTCCTCAAACCATCACGAGAATCGAATGGCAACTTTTCAGCTATGAAAGATAACTTGAGTCCTACAAATGGAAGCAAAGGGGTAAATAGCCCACTTGGAACCACTCAATTGGCCACTGGATCTGGTCCCTTGAAGAGCTTGGGCAATGGTCCAAACCAAGTCCGAGTTGACCCCTATTCTTCTGTTTTGCTGCCAACCATGGAGAAGAGACCAATGTCTCAAGTTCAGAGCAGGAATGATTTTTTTAACCATCTAAAGAAGAAATCTTCCACGAACTCCACATCTGCAGTTACAGACTCCAGTCCCATCCCATTGTCATCCACCTATGAGAAGTCCAGTGAATCGGTTTCAGAAGTTGCTTCTGCTTCAGGTACCAAGCATGGTAGGGATTCTTCTTCATCAGAAATCTCTGTTGCCAGTTTGTCGGGTGGCAAAGGAAGTAAACTAGTACACAATGGTGATGCATACAATGGCCATCATATGTTTGGCAATGTAGAAACGGATCAAAACTATGATGTGACTCCTAACCCAGATGAGGAAGAGGCTAAATTTTTACGTTCCCTTGGTTGGGATGAAAATGCTGGAGAAGATGAAGGCCTTACAGAGGAGGAGATCAGAGCTTTCTATGAGAAGGTAGCTTTTGTTCCAAAATTTTCTGACTAGGTGTTTCATTGCTTTACTCTTAGTAATTTGATATATGTAGTTGAGAGTGCTTATATATTATTTGCATGTGCAGTACAACAAACAGAGTTCCTCAACTAAACTTAATGGAATGTAGCCAACAATGACACGTGACTCTTACAACCGTAGCTGTGGTGTTGCATCATCTGCACTAAGTTCGTCTGACTAGGAGTCAGATTCTTGACTCACCATATTGTCTTCTGCTGACTTGGAAGTTTGAATTGATTGCTGGATATGGTTTCTTTTGTTCTCTTCTTTTTTTGACGATGGAGGTTAAAATCTGGTGCGATTGGAATTTAAAAAGGAAGGTAAACGGAATAGGATGCATTGTGTCTGATCTGATTTGAGAAATGGATTGAGATGAATTATGATTGATCCACTACTGGAGATAAATGATCTGATAGCTTGTGTTTTTAGCTTATTAGGGTTTTCAGAGGTGTAAAGACTGAGAGAAGAGAATAGGAATAGTTTTTCTTTTCATTATGGTTTGTGATGTAGGATGCTACCGGGGACATAGGGTATAAGAAATTTGGGTTTAGTCTGTGAAGAGGAGAGAATTCAACAAAAAGATTTATTTTGTCAATTGAAAAAGCAAAGCATCAAGAAATTAGTTATTGGTTTTACTTTTGGTTTTCTTATACTTCTTATGTTCTATGTTTATATTTGGAATAAGATTTATATTTTCCAAATCAAGGCAAACACTTGTGCCTTGACATATAGCTGGTGCTTGCATTTTTTTAGTCTCTCTCAAGTGTGTAGGGGTGAAATTTGTAATTTTGATGTTTAATGTTTTGTGATGTGACCGTTTTAAGGTGTTGCTATCATTGTAATATAGAGCGCAACTGCTGTAGGCTGCACTGATTGTGACAGCAAGGTGAATAATTGCTGCAGATTAGTCTAATGGGCATACAGCAAGGTGTAATGGCTGTAACAGGTAGGGCATAAAACTACAAATCATGCTGACTGCAGTTTCGAACACTGCCAGACTTGAAATCCACTCATCCCTGAAATGTCAAAACTCGAGTTTCGACTGGAGCTTGATGCCTTGATCCGACTTCAAAAATGAAAAATTCAACCCATGAAATTGAAGGTTAGAGTTTGATAAGGCTTCAAGCTTTCAGGCTTCTTGAGTTTGGTAGTAGGAGCTTTGATAAGCTACACTGACTGTATGAAATTTTTTATCTTCTTGGAGCTTTTATTTGTGCTTCATGTATCAACATTGAGCTATAATTTTTCACTAGTAAATGTGCACTGTATGTACAAAAGTAATTATAAGCTAACACATTACTTTCGTTTGTGCATCACTATAAACATGGATGAAAAATTTGCCACTAATACCCATCTAATAGTGTTTATATAGAAGAAATCAATTTATATATATATATCAATGCAATTAGATCTAGAAAATTGTTTATGAATTGGGAATAGAATGTTTATGTTGAAAAATGATTTTCAATTCATTATTAAAGAAAACACAAAATTTCAAGGCAAAAGGTTTAATTGACCATGGAAGAGGATAGGGACCATGGTTTTTTCAAACTAGACTTTGTCTCATTTGGAGAAAGAGAGATGCTGCCAAAAGTGTTAATCTCTTTTGGAGAAAGGGACCAAAAATATTTTATATTTAATAAAACTTAAACATGAGTTGGATAATTTTCATTCATAATTATATTTAAAAATGGTTAAATACATATATGGTGTTTAAACTTTTTTGCTTTTTTCATTTTGATATTTCATTTTTTTTTATAATTAAATATCTGAATCTGCTAAAAATTTTTAAAATGGTATTTCTAATATGTTTTACAAGTCAAAGTATCTATGTGTCATATTTTAAGCAGTAAATTAACTTAAATACTATTATTTTATATTAAACTTTATTTTTTTTATTCTAATAATTTTTATTTATTAAACTAAACTAGAAATTTTATTTTTATTTTACTAATTATAGTGGTTAAATTTAATTTTTTTATTCATGATTTTAGTCAATTTAAATTTTTATTCGCTAAAAAATTATTATTTTTAATTATAATAAATAAAATTTTATTTATATTTTATTTCAGTTAAATTGTATTTTTCTTTTCACTCTTTCAAATTTAATATTTATATTTTATTTTATTTTTCTATAATAATTCAATTTTTTTGTTTTACTTTATTTTAATAATATTCAATATATTTTTTAAAATTTAATATATATCAGTGAAAAAAATTTAAATTGAAAAAATAAGAAATTGAAATCTAATATAAAAAAAGCATTTAAGTCAATTTGTTGTGATTTAACCACTATAATCTAATATTCAGTATATTTTATCTTAAATGCCTTTTTTTTATATTAGATTTCAATTTCTTATTTTTTCAATTTAATTTTTTTACTCATATATATTAAATTTGAAAAAATATACTGAATATTATTAAAATAAAACAAAATAAAAAATAAAATTGAAATATTATCATAAAAACAAAAATATTAAATTTGAAAAAGTGAGAAGAAAATACAATTTAACTAAAATAAAAAATAAATAAAATTTTATTTATTATAATAAAAATAAAAAATAAATTTTTTATTTCTGATAATTTTCTAAAAAATATTAGAATAAAAAAGAAAATAAAGTTTAATATAAAAGATGAACATTTAAGTTAATTTACTGCTTAAAATATGACACATAACTACTTTAACCTGTAAAACTTGTTAGAAATATTATTTTAAAAATTTTTAGCAGGTTTCGAACCTAATCGTAAAAAAAAATTGTTCAAACATCAAAATAATAGGCACCATATGTGTATTAATCCCTTTAAGAAATGAATAATTGTTATTGAAAAACTGTTGTTTCCGTTATATAATAATAACAACTGATAAGAAAAGGACAGCAAGAAGGAAGAAAATATGAAAACAGGTGTTATTAAGGTGGAATTTCTAGTTGAAATTCATTGATGGTTACATTTTTTTTTTTTTATTACTTGGAAGGCTGCATTTAAAGAAACAAAAAGTCCAATGTATTGAAACTTCATTTTCTTTTTCTTTTTTTAATTTCTAGAAGAAAAAAATTGCCTCAAGTTACAATAATTAATTTGATATTTGAACTTTTTTTTTAAATATATTATATGGCCAAATAAAAAGGAAAAAAAGAAAAAAAGTTGACCAGTAATTATAAATGGAAAAAAGAAATCTACATTTTCTAATAACTGAATCAATTTTTTGAAACTAGTTCTTAATATTTTTGCAAACGATGGAGGTATATATATATATATTTTTGAAGCTAAATTCTTGTTGAATTTTTATTTGAACAATTTGAATATTTTTTGACCATGAACAATTTGAATTAATGTGCATTTTTCGGATTAATACATTCTTAAACAAATTAAATAGAATCAAGGGTTGAGATTTTTACACTCCACCCATTTATTTTTGCACTCCTTATTTATTTTTTTGAAATTATAATTTACATAATTATTATTTATTTAAAATATTTATTTATTTCATTAATTATTGTTCCTAAACTAGTTTCTTTTTATTTTTTTAAATTCAAATTCACTATTTGATGTTTAATATTTATAAACTTGTGCTTGAGCTTTTTTTTTTTTTTTTTGCATTAAAAATTTAGCATAATCAACTATTTTTTTTTTAAGCATTCTTTACATATCTAAATCATTCCTCTAAAAAAACACTTTATTTAAATCATTGTAAAACTTGCGTCAATAATAATCTTTTTTACTTTTTATGAATAGTTTTTTTAATACTATATGTACATTATTTTATTTTTATTTTTCTTGTCATAATTTTTTTAAAAAATAATATAAAAATCAAATTACATGATTAAAAATATTATTATAAAAATGTAAAAAATTCATCATATAAAAAGTGTTAAAAATTTAATTTGAATAACAAGTGTTATAATATATTAATAATAAAAAAGTAAATGCTATATTTTTCTTATATCAAATATTTTTTTATAATTTAATTTAATTAGAGTATTTGTTGAGATATAATTACTCTAAATTACATACAATTAATTTTAGTTCTATTTATGAACATTTTTTATATGATAAATTATTGTTGAATTTTTATAATTGGTATTTTTAATCACATAATTAATTTTTTATATTACTTTTTAAATGATGATGAAAAAATAAAAAATAAAGTTATGTGCATATGATATTGGAAAAAAACTCTTCGTAGAAAATAAAAGATTTGCTATTTTTAATAATAATGCAAATTTTACAATGATTTAAATAAATTAAAGTTAAAGAGTGCTTCTAAAAAATAACTGATTATATTATATTTTTTAACGCAAAAAAAAAAAAAAAAACTCAATTATACATAATTTAGAATCTTAAACATCAAATAATGAATTTTGATAAAAAAAAATGAAGGGTAATTTAGTAACTATAATTAATAAAAGAATAGACATTTATAAAAAAGGATAATTGTGTAATTTGTAAATTCAAAAAACCAAAGGAAGAGTGTAAAAATAAATAGGTGGAGTGCAAAAATTTCCACCCTAGAATCAATCATAGCCAATTTATTTAAATATTCTATTTATATTTTAAAATAATTAAATAAAATATATTGATTTACAATGCACATATCACACAGATTTTACGACTAATTACATTTAGTTAGGGCACATGAAAATCAAAATAATCCATGTTATATATATGTAACCTATTTTTTTTTTTAAAAAAAAAAAAAAGCAGTCAATGAACTAAATTCAAAGTCAATTTGCAAAAATTTAAATGAAAAAAAGTTTCTATTTCAATATGATCAATTGCATAAGTCTTCAACTTGACATTGGTTTTAAAAAATAGATGCTTGCCCATATTGATCTCTCTCTCTCTCTATATGTGTATAGTTTCATCAATTAATATATATTTAATTTAGTATTAATTCATGAAATTCCTTCATGATGTACGTATATAATTTTATTTGATTATTCTGAATTCTATAAATAAAAAATAATGCATGAAAACAAGGTCAAATTCTAACGAGAAATACGGGCAATCTATATTTGGTACATGAGACTTATATTTATTATATTTTAGAAAAAAATTATATTTTATGGTTTGAAATTTGAAAGGCAAAGTGTACAAGTTAGAGATGAGGTAAACAAAGGTATATTTTAGAAATATGTGGGTATTTTCAAATTAAAAATTTTGAGATATGAAACATTACATGTGATGCAAGTGATTGGGATTCAAGGATAAAAAATAAAAGATAAGAAAAAATAAAAAATAGTTAATTACTAATTTTTTTCTCCCTCTATTTTATCATATTATACTACTTACTTTTAACATTTAAAATTTATATATTTTTTAATTATTTTTTAATAATATTTCAAAAAAAATATTTTTTAATAATATTATATTATTTATCTAGACAGAAATTGTATTAAAACTGGTAATTGACTATAATATGACAATTATAGTCTTCAATAAAATATAAAAATATTTAAAAATAATTATTAATTTCTCTTTTAAAATGAAAAATAATTTTATTTATAAATTCAATAATTTAAATTAACAATTCAAATAAAAAATTAAGGTGTGAAGTTAAAAAGAGAATTTATTGTATTAATTTTTTTTGCAATATAAATTTTTCTAGTCAATAAGTAAGTAGAAATATTTTAAGTTTAAAAGTAAATTAATTAGTACTTAGTTAAAATTTTGACTGGATTAAAGTTAATATTAGATAATTTACATTTTATTAAAAGATATAATTATCATTTCATAATCAATTAATTATCATTTTAATATGAATTATGATTAAAAAATAATATTGTGGTAATAAAAGTATAATTTTTAAATACTAAAGTAAAATAATATAATATAGTGAAATAAAAATAGTAATTACTTCTTATATTAAGGTTATTTTAGTCATTTTTGGTTAGTTAATAATAATTTTAACAGGAAATTTAATTAAAGAGGTAAAATGTCTTAATTGTGAGCACTTTATCCCTTCGTGGGCCGACCCGGTGTGAGCGTGGATTAGTCTGGATGTGGTACGAGTTTAAAAGTGTCTCCCATAGTTGGGACTTATCTAGGACACCTCGTGGGCACAAAAAAAAAAAAAAGGTAAGTCTAGTGTCAAAAAATAATAAAAAATATAAATTTTACCTATTAAGACAAGTTGTATAACATAATAAGATAGTTGGGCAAATTGTTTCAAAAAAAAAAAAATAGTTGGGCAAATAGTAATTACCCAAAAATCTAAAAAAAAAAAAGTCTGAGAGGTGGAGAGAAGGTTCTTTGAGGTTTTCAAATTCATTCTAAAATCCTCTTTAATATATTTGGAGGTTATCACTTATAGACCGAGGTTATCGTATCTAATAAAAAATATTCTTTTATCATTTATTAATAGAAAAGTTAAATTTATCTTATTTAATAAAAAAATATTTTACGGACATATTTTTTTACGGACATATAGATACACATGTGTGTATTTTTTAATGTATATATTTGTTATATGAGTTTAATATATTTGCAACCTCTTAAATTTTTTTTTTTTTTTATCAGTTTATCCGATTAACTTATAAATTGACCATTTTAACACCTTAACTTATTAAAAATATTACTTATAAATACTTTTTTTTTATCTAGTTGTATATGAACAATTTAATTTTAACTTACAAAAATAACATTTAGATATTTCAAATAATTAATATAAAAAAAACTATAAGTCTTATTTTTAATAAATTTAATTGTCTAAATAGTTATTTTGTAAATTGAAGAGGCACACTAACAAAACACGATAAATATATGAGGTTATAAATGTATTAAGCCTTGTTATATGTTATAAATTATTATATTCCATATCATAAAATGCAAATTTTTCATTTGTACATCATCAGGTAGACTACTGTAGGGAAATATGTAAATTATATTTATATATCTTAATTTTGTTTTCTGAAAAAAAAAAATTGCATATAATGAACATATATTTTAGGTGTGCATGACATAAAAATTAGAGTATAAATAGGCTATATATGTGCTACCCCAAGGGTTAGTTGGGGTTGAAAAAGTTTGTTTTTCCATTTTTTTTTTTTTTTTTTTAAGGATAGTTGTTCTACTTAAAAATTCTTAAATTCAGTACCTTAAAAAAATAAAAATTTGTAACTATATTTAATTAATATAAAAAATTTAAAATTGTACAAATAAAAAATAATGAAAGTATTTCTCATCTTGAACTTTTTTTAGATTATAATTTTTTTAAAAATATTATATGATCATTTTTTTTAATTACATTTGTTACGCTTACCATTAATTTATTTATTACAAGGCACAAACGTGAGAAAAGGCTGCGGCGTCGCTTTCTCCCGCGTCGGCGGCCTCTCCGCTGCAACAATTCATTAGAGTGGAAAAAAAAAAAAAAGCAATTAAAAGAGAGAAATTAATTGAGGAACAATAAGATACAAATAGCATTATATATAATGACATATATTATATTACAATAATTTGAGATATATATATATATATATAATTCTTTTAATTTTTTTAGATAAAATAATAAAAAATTAAAATTTTAACAGTTATTTGAGATTTGAGCTATTGAGGGTGGTAGTTAATATTGCAAATATTAAAAAAATAAAATAATTTTTTTTTTTTTTTTTATGATATGAAACTAATGCAAATATAACTTAATCTGTATTTGAAATGATCAGCCCTTGATTTCCAAATAAAATACATTTGTTAAAATTAATATTATGATATATGTTTGAGCATATGCAGCATCAGAACTTCAAACTTTGTTGGGTTAGTACATTACATTAGAAAAAAATTAATTAAAATGAATTGATTTTGGATTTTGTACTAACTATGAATATAATGTACTTTTATTTAACTTGTACATAGAATTATATATTTTTAATTACATTTTTATTTGTTCATCATAAAAAAAGTCGATTTTTAAAAGATATTTTCTCGAAACACAAAAAGCTTTCATAAATAATAAATTTGTCTTTAATGATATTTTTTATTTTAAAGAGAATTTTTTATAATAGAAAGCCCTTCTTGACTCTAGCAGTATAAAAAAATGAAAATAAATTCAAGTCTAATTTACTTTTAAATGTTAACGTTTCATTTTACTTCTTTTTCATAAAATTAATGATTTTAATTTTTTCAATAAATAAAAAATAACATCCATAAAATAAAATGTTCTTATTTGCTATCAAAATAAAGAGTGAATTAGCTCTCTCTTTGTATATAAAGAATCAAATGAACTTTTTATATTGGATATAACTAATAAAAAATTTATTGAACTCTTAATTGTTTAATAAATTTTTTATCATAAAATATATTTGAATAATTTCTTGAAGATAGTCTAACCATTGTGTCCCTACGACTTGGACTCATTTTTAATAGTGACACTTGCATGAATAGATTAAAGAAAATAAAATTATTAATAACTCTTCTTTTCTTGTTGAAAGGTACATACACAGAAAGTGAATATGTACATATTACGATTATAATTAATTAAGATAATTAAGTTGTGAATTAATTATGGTCAACTGAATCTAATTAAGCAAGCAATTGCAATACTTATGAGATGCATAATTACATTTATACACCCTACAAAATAAAATTAGGTCTGCTAGTGCCCTCCTTTATTTATAGACTTAGACTTTATGCCATTCTAGAACGTCAAACTCAAAATTTTCTGCTGGAATTTTTTTTAAGTTCTGGAATTTAATTTCTTTCTCTTTTTTGAGCCTATAAAACGTATTATTAGCTTTTTTTTAAAAAAAAATATAAATCAATTTAATTTTTAAAAATAATTTTCAAAAATAAAATATTATTTTTAGCGATAAATCAAATTCTTGTTTTAATCACTAATTATTTTCTTAAAATTATATTAAAAAGTATTTATATCATCATATTAACATGTAATTATCATGATTCTAAAATAAATATTTGGTCATTAAATTAGAATTTTAATATAAACCTCTCCGTTCTTTTAAAAAAATAATAAATATTGTTTAATTACATTATCTTTTAAAAATAAAAACAATATTAAAGAGCTTTAATTTATTTTTTTAAAAAATATAAGGATAAAATTATTTTAAATTATTATATATATTTGGAGAATTATAGTAAATATTAATCAATTATTAGATTATAATTATAAAAAATTATTTAATTTCAAGATATAGAAAATGTAAATGTTGTTTAACTTAAATATCATAAAGGTTATAGTAACTTGCCCTATTTTGTTTTGTTTGCGAACAGG
>CATIWO010262771.1:0-25696 GCA_949673435.1 Macaranga tanarius | reverse complement strand
CTATTATAAATATATAAATTTTTATTATATTTATAATTTATTTTTTATTTTAATATTGAATTAGTTGTGAATAATATTTTATTTTAAGTAATTTAAATAGTTGTTATAATAGTAATAATAATGAAATTAATAATTTTAATTTTGTTAATATATATATATATATATATATATATATATATATATATAAATAACTTGATAATATAATGAAAACTATAAAATTAATTTCAATAATAAATATTAATATCTATATATTATTTATTCATATAATATCCGGTACTATATTCAGTTTTTTGTTCGGTACTGTTTCGGTACAGTTTTTAACAAATCTCTAGTACCATACCAAATTAGTAAAATGGTCCGGTTCTATTCGGTTCGGGGTTAAAATTAATCGGTTCGGTACGGGTTTTTATCTATCGATTCGGATTTTCGGTTCGGTTTGATTTTTTCTCCGTCCCGTACTCAGTCCTAGTTTCAAAATATGAAAAACCTAGTCTTTTAATTTTTGTGTGACACTTAAGTACCAATGTAATGTTAAAAATCTATAATGTGATGTTAAAATAATATTAATATTTAACAACGAAATTTAGTAAACTCATTTATCAAGTGATGTAGTATTCAATTAACTATAATAAATTCAAAATAAATAAAATTTATATGTATGCTTATTTTTATTCATAATAAAAATCATTATTAAAATATTTTTAAAATATTCAAGTAGTTAAATAAATGATAGATCAAATACAAAATAATTTTACAATTGAAATTTAATGTTTCAGTATCATAAAATAATTGTGATATTAGTTGATAAAATATTAAAGTGTAAGAACTATAAAATATAAAATACTTAAGTGTCACGAAAATATTACAATACTAATTTTATCAAAAGTCAAAATCATAAGAATCAAAATTGTATTTTTCATGATAATAAGAGAAAATTACTAAAAATACCTTGTGGATTAATTTTTTTTAACACTTCTTGACCTGTAATTTATTTCGTGACAAGTTGGTACCTTCTATTTCACTCTATTAGTAAACAGAGACAAAATTGCCTAATACATTTAGAAATGATGATATGACAAAGGGTGTTTTAAGTAGATTACTATTTTTATGAACATTGCCAAAAGTTATCGATTGTGATTTCATTTTCTAACTTGTATTTTATTTTTGTGATACAATATTAAAAAATTAACAATTTAATTTGTTTAATTATAAATGATGATATGAAAAAAATATATTTTATCAATGATTTTTTAATAGTTTAATTAATTTTTTATAATTTTTATATTATTATATAAAAATATAACTTTTTATTTCTGACATATATATAGTATATTCTTTTATATGTATTTTTATTTGATTAATTTAAAAATTTATATCATTAAATGCATTATTAATAATTTTATAATAATTAACATTTGATTTTGTAGAATTAAGTTCATATTTTATTATTTATCTTAATTAAACAAAATTAAATGTTAATTATTAAGAATGCATTAATATTATAAATTTTAAATTAATCAAATTAAGATACATATAAAATAATAGACTATATATGTAAGAAAATAAAAATATATGTTTTTATAAAGTAATATAAAAATTTATTAAACCATTAAAAATCATTGATAAAATATTTTTTAATATCATCATTTATAATTAAACAAATTAATTTGTTATTTTTTTGGTATTATGAAATACAGTATTTGTAACACCTGCCCTCCAGCATCCGTATTTCAAACTTAAGTATCATATTTTATATATAGTATGGTAGTGGACTACATTTAAGTTGGATATGTGCATGAATGTAGAGAAGGACTAAATTGTAAGGAAAGTTTGGACGAATTTGTCACAATAGAAAGTTATGAGCTATTGTGAAATAAGTCCATTTCATTAAGGAGTCAAGAAGATATTATGGTGATATATACCATAATTATCTAGATATTTATTATTATTATTATTATTATTATTATTATTATTATTATTATTATTATTATTATTATTATTATTATTATTATTGTTATTGTTATTGTTATTATTATTATTGTTATTTGGTTGATAATTATGCATTAAAGGAAGATGAGACTTTAGAGGGGGCAAATGGTGAATTGTGATTGTTGAGAGAGAGAGAGAGAGAGTGTGTGTGTGTGTGTGTATTTGGTGTAAAGAGTGTAGAGATTAGAGAGAAAGAAGAAGAGTGTTTTCTTGGTGGATTTTTGTGAGAATTGTGATCTTACACAAGCTATCAAACAATTGCTTTAGGAAGTTTTAGGAGGGCTTTAATTCATTGGAGCATAATTAGTAAGCTTTACTTGTGTTTTTGATTAATTGAAGTTGAGTTTTGGGTTATTGTAAATTCGGGTCTGTTTTCCTCTATCTTCAGTCCTAGTATTTTTGCCATAACTTTGGCTATAGAGTTCTAATTTGAGCATGGTTGGAGGCTCTGGAAACTTCAAAGAGTCCTTTATAATGTTTATGTTTTGTGCTTAAACTGAATCTGTCGTTAAGAGGGTTTAATAGGGCCAGACATATTATTTCTCACATTAACAACTTTGTTTGCCCGAAGGGATACAAAAATCCATAATTAATTTTATACTTTTCTGAATTGAGTAATTTGAATTGAAATTGATAGTAGACTCATAACCCTAGCTTCAATAGAAATTTGATGGTCATTGGACTTGTGTGTGCATCTTTAGGCTATATTGAACTTTGAGCATATAGTTGCACTTAGTGAGTTTGGGTGAAATTGCAATGTTTGCTTTGTGAAATTGATATACAATTATATATAGGAGTTGAAAGCTTTTAGTAAGTAATTATTAATATAATGTTTATATATATATTGATTCTCTTGTAATTACAGTTATTTGACTAGGTTTGGTTTGTGTACGCCAATTGATGTGGCAAAAAGTGAAATATATTAATATTTAGACTTGTTGATTGAATGTGTGGTGAATTTGTGAATGGCTATAGAAGTGTGAATGATGTTTATAGTTGTGGATGGTGCAAGCCATTAATGTGGCAAGAAATGATATGTGAATATTACTTGTGAGAATATTGATTAATATGAGGAATGTGAGGTATACGTGTGATAGTGGGGCAAAGCTGGGCAGATAGCCTCTACTGATTGTGAGAAACGAGACTGAGCTGGGCAGAGAGTCTCAGAAGTGGCCACATGATATATATAAATTATGAGAAATGGAAAAGCTGAGTCGGGCGGATAGCTACCCAAAATAAATGTGTAATTGTGAGATTTGAGACTGAGCTGGGCAGAGAGTCTCAGAAAGTGGCCACTTTTGTAAAAATATGAATCGGTAAGGAATAAGCCTAAGTTGGCTATGTGTGTGAGGAAATTGTGTGTTATTGATTCCTGTCAGATAATCAATGTGCATGGACATGTATTCATGCATTGTGTTTATATAAAAATGTTGAATGTTGATTTAATGTGAGATGTGAATGTAAGGATCATGGTTGTGTGTTGATGATATTGGCTATTGAAATGGTTATGTATTACTTTGAATATTGTGATTTATTATATATATTGCACCTACAATTGAGTTTTGGTGTTTGTGTATCTTTTTATGATGTTTTGGATGTAACAAAGGTTTTTAGACACGGCCATATGGCTTTAATATACGGTCGTGTACATGCAGGGTGCTAAATTCAGAGTTCAGGCATGGCCATGCACCTTTTTTGCACGGCTGTGTGGGTTCAGGATGTTGTGCTCAAGGCTCAGGCATGGCCATGTGCCTTTTTCGCACGACTGTGCAGGTCCAGGCACGACTATATGTATTCAGAAGGAAAAAGTTTGAAATTAGGCATAGGTGTGCACAAGTGACGCACGGTCGTGTGAGCTCAGTATGCCGAGTTTAAAACTCAGGCACGGCCATGTGCAATTTCTGCACAGTCGTGCGCAGCCTGGCTTCAAAAAATTTCTCTTAGGTTGTCGGATATCAATTTATATTTTCTATATTTCCTTAATTAGTTTTTGAAAAGTATTATATGTTTGATTATATTAATAATTATTTATTGAGTTGCAAGTTCATTCTTTTGTAAAATTATGTTTTTCAGGTCTCGATTAGGCTAAGCTAGAAGCTTACATTGGAGTCTTAGGTGGGATGAAATGAGTTTGGTGCAACCGACCTTCATCCTACATATCTTTTTGGCATTCATGTATTGACATTGTGTGTACAAGATAGTCTTATGTAAATTATGGGTGGTATGATAGACTATATATGCACATATGAGTATTTGTCTTTATGAAAGAATTAAGATTGAAATTTTTCTTATGCCATATGATGGTGTATTATTATGGACACGTGTATGTGGTACTTTGAGGGTGCTACATTAAGTGGTATCAGAGCGGGGATTAGATTCCCTCGAGACATGAAACATGATGCATTCATGACATATCATGCATAAGTCCTAGATGATATATAGTTGATGTGCGTTGCATATGTCAGGATGGAAGGACACCAAGTTTAACCCATCGGCCCAAATGTGTCACTAGAGTTAATTTATAGACAATACATATGTATGCTTTATATGAGCTTGAATAAATTTCTACTTATAACCCTCCATAAAATGCATATTCTTGTATATTAGTGAATTGATTAAAAGGTGAAAGTTATGAATTAAGGGCAGTGGATAGCACTGTTGATCAAAATTATGAGAAGATAAGAGAATAAGGTACAAAGGTTTTTATGGGTACTGGTGATACCATCATAGCAGAGGAATGGTTACAGAATGTAGAAGAAATTCTTGATCAAATTGAGTGTAAGGATGAAAAGAGAATTAGATATGTTGTATCATTATTTAAGCAAGATGCTCTAAACTGGTGAAAGATAGTTTCTGGAATAGCATTAACTTGGATCGATTTTCTGAGGGCATTTACAGAGAAATACAATTCAGATGACTATATGAACAGATAGAAGATTGAATTTCTAAAGCTGAAACAAAATGAATTATCTGTGGCCAAGAATGAGGAACAGTTTGTAAAATTATTTAATTATGGTCTAGAAGAAGTGGCTATTAATAAGAGGAAGCGGAAAGGATTGGAGAAAGGGTTGAATTTGAAGATTAAAAAAAGAATGGCACTTAAAACATACAAAGACTCTGTAAAGATTGCATTACGTGCTGAAGTAGCTATTAAAGAAGGAAAAGCTTTAGAATCTAATAAGCAGAAAATTATAAGTACATCTACTGAATTCAACCCAAATTAGTGAAAATTCATTTTCTAAAGGTATTGATTCTCATCAAGATGATTTTAAAGAATATACTGTGCAATCATTTAAGTAATTAATTAAGGAAATGATTGGATAGGAGTCGAGAAAAATAAAAAAAAGAAGAATTGATATTTCGACAAAAGTTAAAACTGATGAACAATTTCAGATTCAAGAACAGGTCTTTGTGATCATACAGCGAGAAGATCCTACAACATTGGATGAAAATATGAGTACATTTATTATAATTACTTAGGATGCATTGGTAATGATAGATTCTAATTTTTAATTTGCATGGTTATTTACATAAGTTGGTACAAATGAATTGATTTTATATGATATATGTGTCTCTATGCTTGCTGGGATATTATGATATGATGATAAGGATTTTACTTAGAACTAATAATTGATATGAATAATGTGTGAACTTAATAGTTATGGAGTTAAAAGAAGGAATAATATTATTTTGAGAATTAATTGGGTATGGAACTATCATAATATTATAACTTATTATGTAAGGAGATAGTTATACATATTCGGGAGCAGAGAAAAATAGAGATTGTAGGTGAAAAAGAAACTGTACATGTTTATTGATTCCAGTTGCGATTACATCATATGTGATTTGAAATAGATAAGAAGTCTATTTAATTGATGTTAAAGATTTAATGAAGATTAATTCAAGAAGAATGTGTGAATTTATATAACTATTGAAATTATTTCAGTATTGGAAGGCAGATTTGGAATTAAATTACACCAAAGATAGCATCAATATTGATTACTTTATATAAAATAGTATTATGGGAGCTGAAAGAAGTAAAAGAGGATAAATTGATGAATTGAATACTACACTATGGGGGCATTAATTCCATTTATATAGAATAAAGATGTTACAGTGTTTTGGAAAAGGACAAATTTGAAAATTTAGATATTGGTAACTCTGGATAGCAGAATATTCTATTACCGAGATGATATTCGGAATTTGGTATGGATATTATAAATTTATGATTATATCATTGAGATTAATTAATGTATTAGTTATAATTATGATATTTATAAACAAGACTTTTCAATAGTATATGAATTAGTTGTGTTTGTTTTATTTGATAATACTTTTAATTATCAAATAATGAGGAATATGGAAAGTATTTCTAAATAGTTTACGGAGGAAGATAGTTGTATAATATTTAGTAAAAAAAATAATAAATATAAATTGAGAGTGAGGAAAATTACTTTCCTTGGGAAGAAAATTATGAAGGCAATGGATTGAAGTTTGTTAACAAAGCTATGGAAGATAATGTAAAGCAAACACTATTACTCTCATGTTGCTGTGTCAATCAGAAATGGAAGTTATGTGTTTTATGTCAAGGCTTCAAGGTAAGAGACAGAATATGTGTGAATACAAGAAAAAGAATAATAGTCAGTATATTCAGACAGTTATGATCATATGGGGAGAATTCTTTAACTTATGATCTAGAGCTCTTTGTTATTAACTAGATTTGAGAGTTGGAAGACATTAATTATAGGAAATTATAGAGGTTTGAAACGTGTTTTCACCCAGAAAGAGTTGAGCTAAGGTAATAAAGATGTCATGAATTTCGAATTCTTATTATGGATGGTCAACAAGGAAAGCAACATAGAAGAGTTGATGTATGAAAATGGAATATCAGTCTTTGTAGAAGTTACAACCACTAACGGTATTAAAATAGACTCATAGTACCAATTTCTATAAAAAAATCAGAGTTATGGAATTTGTGTACATGATTTTATATTAAATCAAATTGTAGATAATGGATTGAGTTAGATGAATTAGAGTGTAAGTGAGATGTGTTGTATATGTATTTGATGTGTGGTCATGTCTAGAAGCTATAAAGAGTAAGAAAGATATAAACAACTAAAAGAACTCTCACTTGTTGAGGTGGAAAGTATGTTGGTAAGTACTTACTAATATGATAAATATATTAGCTTCTTTTATATATTATGAAGTTAATAGTAAATGTATGCTTACTTGGATAATTAAACAAGTAATACGAATCATTATATATATTAAAAGAGTTAGATTATGATTTATTTTATTGACAATGGAAGAATAGTGAATTTGGTGTTACTTTGGAATATCAATATTTATATGTATGAGATTGGTATGGAGAGATATTTAAATAAAAGAGTTTTGAATGAATTGATTACTAAGAAAATAACTGGATGATTATATATGCATATAATAAGATGTGTGATTGGATATGCTACGGATAATGTGGTGAGATATTATTATATTTTGATAAGAAATGGTGTGAAATGATTGTATTGTGATTATGGATTTATTGATTATAGTGAAGCAATATTTATTGTGAATAATGTCTGATAATATGACAATGTGTGGATTATGAATTATGGTGAATACTATATTCGCGTATGATGAATGTTATAAATATAAGAATGAATTAATGATTGTGGATGGAATGTTAATATGATGACTTATTGTGATGCAATAGTGTTGAGTTGTATTGTATATGATGTGCTGTATTTCATAAAAAGGTGAAATAAGTGAGGAAATGATGATGTGTGAGAAAGTGTACTGAGTAAAGACTGAGTCGGACGGATAGTTTTCACTGATTATATATTATGGGATAGCTACCCATGATTGAATTAAAAGAAGTGAGATTGAGCCGGGCGGATAGTCCCACTATATGGCCATTTGAAATTGTGATTGTGATTGTGAGTTTGATAAGCCAAAGAGGCTAAGTGTGAGGCAATTACATAAGAATGGATCCGGCTGGACACCAAACAATGAGATGGAGATGTGAAAGTGTGAATTCTTGTATTTATGTGAATTATTGCGAGATGTTATCCTTATTATTGAGATGAATGTAAACATTAAATAAAGTATTGAGATTTGAAATTCATGTGATGTGTACTCAATTGCTTATTGACTATATTTATACTCGCTAGTATGGAACTGATGATTGTAGGTGGTAGAGACGATGAAGTGAAAATGCACATATTGGATATATATATAATCCTTTATATGTGAGTTGATTGTAAATACTAAATGTATTATAAAAAGTGACTATACGAATATTAAATGATGTGTTGATATAGATATACTTTGAGCTTGTGTTTATGAATGAGATTTATTATATGAAAGAGCTATTGAGATTATAAAAGTATGAATATAAATGTTTAAAACTTGTGATTGATTGAGTACCATATAATTATGAATGAATTGATAATGTTAAGTATGTCTTTGAAGTGTCTCTAAGTTGCTTTGAGCCTCATTTGAATGTGGGAAAGTTTGCATAGCTTTAAGAATGCTAAAAAGGAAATTTTACTATTTGGAAGGTGGAGCAGTTGAGGAATAAAGAGATTTTAATAGTAAAAGTGAAGTGAAGTCACCATTCGCCTAAAGAAGCAACATGGGAAGTAGAAGAGCTAATGAAATAGAAATACCCGTATCTTTTTCTAGAAGATGGTGAGTTATTAAATTTCGGGGACAAAATTTTCTTTAAAGAGAGAAGAAATGTAACACCCGCCCTTCAGTGTCCGCATTTCTAACTTAAGTATCTCATTTTATATATAGTATGATAGTGGACTACATTTAAGTTGGATATATGCATAAGTATAGAGAGAAACTAAATTGTAAGGAAAGTTTGCATGAATTTGTCATAATAGAAAGTTGTGAGCTATTGTGAAATAAGTCTATTTCATTAAGGAGTCAAGAAGATATTATGGTGATATATACCATAATTATCTAGATATTTATTATTATTATTATTACTTGATAATTTTGCATTAAAGGAAGATGAGACTTTAGGGAGGCAAATGGTGAATTATGATTGGTGGAAGTGTGTGTGTGTGTGTGTTTGGTGTAGAGAGTGTTGAGATTAGAGAGGAAGAAGAAGAGTGTTTTCTTGGTGGATTTTTGTGAGAATTATGATCTTGCACAAGCTATCAAACAATTACTTTAGGAAGCTTTAGGAGGGCTTTAATTCATTAGAGCATAATTGGTAAGCTTTACTTGTATTTTTTATTAATTGAAGTTGAGTTTTGGGTTATTGTAAATTCGTGTCTATTTTTCCCTATTTTTAGTCCTAATGTTTTTGCCATAACTTTGGCTATAGAGTTTTGATTTGAGTATGGTTGGAGGTTCTAGAAACTTCAGAGAGTCCTCTCTATAATGTTTATGTTGTGTGCTTAAACTGAATCTATTGCTAATAGGGTTTAATAAGGCCGGACATATTATTGCTCACATTAACAACTCTATTTTGCCTGAATGGATTCAAAACTCTATAATTAATTCTATTCTTATCCAAAATGAGTAATTCTAATTGGAATTGATAGTAGACTCATAACCCTAGCTTCAGTAGAAATTTGATGGTCATTAGACTTGTGTGTTCATCTTTAGGCTATATTGAATTTTAAGCATATAGTTGCACTTAGTGAGTTTGGGTGAAATTGTAATGTTTGCTTTGTGAAATTGATATACAATTATATGTAGGAGTTGAAAGAGATAGAGGAGACCCTACTCATTAGGAGGAGCTTTTCTTCTAGAAGGAGTTGAAAGCTTTTGGTAAGTAATTGTTAATATAATGCTTATATATATATATTGATTCTCTTGTAATTATAGTTATTTGACTAGGTTTGGTTTGTGTAGGCCAATTAATGTGGCAAGAAGTGAAATATATTAATATTTAGACTTGTTGATTGAATGTGTGGTAAATTTATGAATGGCTATGGAAGTGTCAATGATGTTTATAGTTGTGGATGGTACAAGCCATTAATGTGGCAAGAAATGATATGTGAATATTAATTATGAGAATATTGATTGATTGATATGAGGAATGTGAGGTATACGTGTGATAGTGGGGCAAAGCTGGGTAGATAGCCTCCACTGATTGTGAGAATTGAGACTGAGTTGGGCAGAGAGTCTCAGAAGTGGCCACATGATATATATAAATTGTGAGAAATGAAAAAGCTGAGACGGGCGGAAAGTTACCTAAAATAAATGTGTAATTGTGAGATCTGAGACTGAGTTAGGCAGAGAGTCTCAAAAAGTGGCTACTTGTGTGAAAATATGAATTGGTGAGGAATAAGCCTAAGTTGGCTATATGTGTGAGGAAATTATGTGTTGTTGATTCTGGCCGAATAATTAATGTGCATGGACATGTATTCGTGCATTGTGTTTATATATAAATGTTGAATGTTTATTTAATGTGAGATGTGAATGTGAGGATCATGGTTATATGTTGATGATATTGGTTATTGAAATGGTTGTAGATTACTTTGAATATTGTGATTTATTGTATATGTGGCACCTACAATTGATTTTTAGTGTTTGTGTATCTTTTTATGGTGTTTTGAATGTAACAAAGGTTTTAGACACGGCCATGTGGCTTCAATACAAAGTCGTGTACATGCAGGGTGCTAAATTTAGAGTTCAGGCATGGCCATACACATTTTTTGCACAGTCATGTGGGTTCAGGATGTTGTGCTCAAGGCTTAAGCACGGCCATGGGCCTTTTTTGCCCGGTCGTGTGTATTCAGAGGGAAAAAGTCCAAACTCAGGCACGGCTGTGCATAAGTGACGCATGGTCGTGTGAGCTCAGTGTGCCAAGTTTAAAACTTGGGCATGGTCGTGCGTAGCCTGACTTCAAAAAATTTCCCTTAGCTTGTTGGATATCAATTTATATTTTATATATTTCCTTAATTAGTTCTTGAGAAGTATTATATGTTTGATTATATTAATAATTTCTTATTGAGTTGCAAGCTCATTCCTTTGCAAAATTGTATTTTTCAGGTCTCGATTAGGCTAAGCTAAAAGCTTGTATTGGAGTTTTAGGTGGTCCGAAATAAGTTTGGTGCAATCATCCTTCATCCTACATATCTTTTTGGCATTCATGTATTGACGTTGTATATACAAGATAGTCTTATGTAAATTATGGATGGTATGATAGACTATGTATGCACATATGAGTATTTGTCTTTATGAAAGAATTAAGGTTGAAATTTTTCTTATGCCACGTGATGGTGTATTATTGTGGACACGTATATATAGTACTTTAAGGGTGCTACAGTATTGATTTGTCATAAAAATAAAGTATTAGTTAGAAAATGAAATTATAATCAATACTATCTTTGGCACTTTTCTAAAAGAAAAATGATTTAAGTAAAATACCATTTACCACTTCATCTTTTCTAACAGTATTAGGTGATTTGTCTCTATTTGCTAATAATGTAAAAAACATAGTACCAACTCATAATTAAACAAACCACAAATTAAAAAAAATATTAATAAATAAAATCAAAGTGCAGTTTTTTGTACGTTTTCCTTATAATAATGTCATCCGTCGTATTCTAATATAATAGTTTATAATCTTATGTGATGAACTAGGTAAATATAATAATTTATTTATACTTGATCACCAAATATATGCAAAACATAAAAGTTTAAGATTGCTTTACAATCAACATACCTGAAGTGAGAAATAGAATAGCTCCTTAAAACAACAAAGGTCTTGAAAGAATCAACATTTGCTTCCACCCAATTTGCCCATGTTGTCATTGCTTTTCTAAATGCTATATCAACATGTAATTCATCATAGATGTGGTCATCTTCTTGGTAATAACCTCTCCTACAAAATATTATATATATTTTTTATGCAATGACTTCTAAATATACTTAGATTACCTGAAAAAAAAGGAGTACGAATGTTACCCACTAGAAGTTTTCTCATGTGTCCACCAATGGCCTGTATTGAATATAATAATATCTGCACTTTTATACATGTTACTTGAATTTTCCATCATATCAATGCGAAGTGTTTCTTTCTTTGATCCATTTGTCTGCAACATTTCCCATTCTTGAACAAGAAATGATGATCTGAAGAATTCTACTGAGCAGTTATAATCCTACATTGTTATATTAATGGTTAGGACCTATTTTGTTTTTGTATAAATTTATAATTATGAAATAGAAAATTGAATTAATAGAATAATTAAGGTAACATACTTCAAATACAAAAGAATAGGAATCTCCTGCTTTAAATTCCTCTATGCCAGAAGCTTCAAAAACTTTACTTTTATTTTTCACAGCATTTCGAAGAATGCAAACCATAGACTCCCACATGTTTCGATTTAGAGAATCACCTACAAAAACAATACGCTTCCCTCTTAATATCTCTAACATATGTTTTCCATTCAACCTGCAAATAAAATGGTGGCCTAAAAATCAATATCACTGATGTTAAATCCAAATGCTAAATTCATCATTCAACTTGTATCTTTCATTCACATAACTATACAATGAATTAATCTAATTATATTTTCGTACACTTCAGAATTATGGATGAAATCTATTTTTTTTAAATATATACTAAGAGTCCAAGTTTCATATAACATTCTTATATTTAAAAAGTTTGAATTTTAATAAAAAAAACATTTATTTACATGTATAATCTTTTTTTAAAAAATTTTATTTTGTTATCTCACAAATAATTTCTTATAAATTAGTTTTAGTTGAGATATCCATTTTAATTCAAATCAAATTATATTGCATACAAAATATGACCTAACGTTAATTCTACAACAATGACATGTTAATCTTTTAATAACTAAGAAAACTGAACTTTTATCTACAGATGTAATGACGTCTAAATGGTTGTTAAACCTTAAATCAGTTTGTGGCATAAATTTTGTATTAGCAAAATTTATGACCAAAACTAGAATTGAACTAATAGTTTTTTTTTTAGATTGTGCAATCTCAAGTTTTAACTTACATATCTAAATGTTATTGAAAAATTAAATGTATTTGTATATTGTGCAATATTATGGTGGCATAATTGAATTTAAGTACGTGTATATTGTTGAAGTCATTATTAATTTTTACATGCATGAACTTATAAAATTTTTGTCACTTTTCCCTGCAAATTTTAGAAGCAAGTAAAGCAACTTATAGGATGCATAAACCTATTAAATTATTGTTATATCAACCAAGCAGCTTGGGCAAGTTGCACTGTTATAATACAAAATGGCCAGGTTGGCCAAATTAGGCAAGTTGCATGCAAATGCATGCATTTAGATGAGGGACATCCTTTTATGAATAGGTCATTTTGCGCTATAAATATGATACAAGTACAATTATTATATGTTGTGTGAGTGGTTCAATTATGAGATGTGTGTTGTGAGTGGTGGTAGTGATTAGTTCATAAGTGTGGTAATATATGTTGTAGTAAGAGTGAAAGAGTGAAAATAATAAGTGAGTTTGAGTGATACAAATAATTTTCTCGTAATAGTGAAATTCATTAGTGAAAAATATTTTTTTGTTCACTATTTAATTGTCCTAATTTTCATATGCTAGTTATTATTTTATTTTTCAAGTGGCATTAGAGTTGCTTTCAAATTCTCGACAAGTGGTATCAGAGCCTACTCGGTCAAGGGTCTAGATAACGACATTGTATGTACAAAAGCAGTTGTACGGGGGAGATTTTACAAGTGCTTAGTTTGGAATTGTGAAGCTGATAAGTTTGGAACCACACTTACTTAGTGAATTGCAAAGCCGCTAAATTGATTATGAGAAATATTAGATCATTGATTCTGGTTGTTTCAGCCACATAACGGGAGATAAAAGAAAACTCTATAATGCTTTAAAGTATAAAGGCAAGAGAGTTATGGTAACTGCAAATAACTCATGACTACCAATCACTCACATTGGAGATACGGTGATCACTTCCTATTCAAATCAATAGTAAGTATAGCTAGAGGATATGTACAAGGAATCGGGGATGAAAAAGAATCTTCTGTCGATTTCAGAGATAACTGATTTTGGTGATTTTATTGTGTTCGGCCCTAAAGATATTAAAGTCTGTCAATAAGTCAAAATAGTTGACATACCAATAATGGATGGACAAAAGGTATATTTCATGTACATCTTGTTAGCAGAGGATGTTTATATGGAGAAGACAAGAAATAGTGAAACAACTAACTTGTGGTGCATACACGATTAGGACATGTCAATTATCATAAGCCAAAAATGATAATGAGCAAGTCCTCATTAAAAGGGCTACCTAATCTTGATTTTCGTACCGGATGTTATATGTGCTGGATGTCAATATAAAAAGGCACATCAACGTTTTTTTATTAAGACTCATCATTTAAAGCCAAACAACTGCTAGAGTTAATCCACTCAGATGTGGTTGGAAAGGTAAAGCAGTCATCAGTCAATGGTATGCACTACATGATGATGCTAATGATTATTCGAGGTATATCTAGGATTATTTAATAAAAAGAAAAGTCTAAAACTCTAGCAAAGTTCAAAGAATTCAGGCTAATTGTTGAAAGTAAAGTTGGGAATAAAATTCAGTGCCTTTGTACTGATAATAAGGGAGAATATATCTTTGATGAGTTCTTAAGTTATTTTATCCAGTGCAAGATTAGGCAACAATTGACTTATCCAAACACACCATAGCAAAATAGTGCTATAGAGAGGAAGAATAAGCATCTTAGAGACTATGTAGGAATTTGTTGCATGCTAAGAATGCCCCTAGGAGATTTTGGGCTAAGTGCATGAGAATAGCAGCTCACATAATCAATAAACTTCTTCAACCAAAGATGGAATTTATGTCTCCATTTAAGAAACTGTGGAATATGAAACCCATAGTAAGCCACTTTAAAGTATTTAGTTGTGTCTACTTTGTATTTGTGCTTGATCATCTAAGTAGCAAATTCAATAAAAAGGCAATAAGGTGCATCTTTGTGGGCTATAATAAAAGCAGAAAAGGTTGGAGATATTGTGATCCTACAACTGGCAGATGTTATGTCTCATAAAATGTTGTATTTAATAAGACATCATTATAATGGACACCAGAATATATTTCACTTCCTCACTCCAATAAAGTAGAACAATTACATGAGCCAATAAAAGTTCAGCAAAGTTCAAGACTTATCACATAAACTCGACCTCAAGAAAGGCCATGGTAGACTGGTGCATATTAAAGAACATACATAAAAGATCAGCTAGTAGTGGAGTTATTAGAAGAATAACCTATAGAACAGATAACATCACCAATATAGTTGAGAAGATCAACTAGGATAAAAAAGAAAAATTCCAGATATGTTAATATTTTATTAATGGAAGAAGAAAAAGAGCCAACATCCTTTGAGCAGACATCATAGAGAGCTGAATGAAGAAAATCCATGAAAGAGGAAATCAAAGCTCTTATTGAAAATCAAATATAGGACTTGGTGCCAAAACCTAAAGATGTGAAGCCCATTTCATATAAATGTGTGCACAAAATCAAGACTCATCTGGATGGTTCAATTGAGAGATATAAAGCTCATTTGGTAGTACAAGGATTCTCATAATAGTATGGAGTAGACTATGATAAGACATTTAGTCCATAGCTAAGATTGTAATTGTTCATGTTTTATTGGCATTTGTTGCAAGTAAATCTTAGAACTTGTGGCAGATGGATATGAAAAATGCTTTTTTTTAATAGAGAGTTAGATAAAGAGGTATTGGAGCAACCTAAAGGATTTGAAAACAAGCTTAATCTTGAGTATGTTTGTAGGTTAAAGAAGGTGTTATACAAATTGAAGTAAGCTCCCAAAACTTAGTATAGCAAGATTGTTGAGTTTCTCATCCATAGTGGCTATGGAGTTGCATCAACTGATTCAAGTTTATTTGTCAAAGCTCGAGAAGGGAAGTTAGAAATAATTTTTATTTATGTTAATGATCTTATTATCACTAGAGATAATGATAATAAGATCCGCTAGACTAAGAAGAATTTATCAGTTTAATTCAAATGAAAGAACCTGGGGAGCTGAATCACTTTTTTTGGATTGGAAGTGGAGTTCATAAACTAAGGAGTGTTCCTCTGTTATGAGAAATATGCAAGAGACCTTCTCCAAAAGTATTGAATGTTTGATTTTAAACCTCTAACTCTTCCAACAAAGGTGAACTCTAAATTAAGTATGATAGAAGGCAAAGATTTAGAGGACTTAGTGATGTATTGATAAATAGTTGGTAGTCTGATCTATCTAATATTGACAAGGCCATATGTTGCATTTGTAGTTAGAATAGTCAGTTGGTTCATGCAAACCTCAAAAAAGCCTCACCTAGAAGCAGTTTGAAGGATTTTGAGGTATGTCAAAGGAACATTTAATCTCAAGTTATTTTATAAGAGTAAAATAACTTATAAGTTGGAAGGATAGTATAATGCTGATTATGCTAATGAGTTTGATATACAGAGATCAACCAGTGGTTATACATCTAATTTGGGTTCTAGAGTTGTTAATTGGTATAATAAGAGACAACCAACAGTGTCACTCTCAACAATAGAGGCTGAATATTGTACTACAATGATGGTAGCTTAGGAAAGTACGTAATTAGTGCAATTGTTAGAGAATTTACACTAGTTAGTTGATTATTCAGTACCATTATACTATGATAATCTGTCAGCTATTTGCTTAGTCGACAACCCAATATTTTATGCCAACACAAAGTATGTTGAGGTACAATATCATTTTATTCATGAAAAAACTTTGACAAGGGAGATTAAGGTGATTCAAGCGAAGACAGAGGAACAAGTGGTAAACATTTTCACTAAAGGCCTTAAAGTGAAAAATTAGAAAAATTTCACAAAGAGCTTGGCATGACTTCAAGAAAAAAGATTAAGGAAATTAATAATGAAGGGGAGTGTTGAAGTCATTATTAATTTTTAAATGCATGAACTTATAAAATTTTGGTCACTTTTCCCTACATATTTAAGAAGCATGTTGAGAAACTTTTATGATCCATGAATATATTAAATTATCGTCATATTAACCATGCAACTTAGACAAGTTGCCCTGTTATCGTACAAAATGGCCAAGTTAGCCAAATTGGGCAAGTTGCATGCAAATGCATGCATTTGGATGAGGGACATCTTTTCATGAATATATCATTTCGCACTATAATATGGCACAAGTGCAATTATTGTGTGTTATGTGAGTGGTTCAATTATGAGGTGTGTATTGTGAGTGGTGGTAGTGATTAGTGGATAAGTGTAGTAATGTGTATTGTAGCAAGAGTAAAGAGCGAAAATAATAAGTGAGTTGTAGTGATACAAATAATTTTCTTGTCATAGTGGAATTTATTAGTGAAAAATATTTTCTTGTTCACTATTCAATTTCCCATTTTTCACGTGCTAGTTATTATTTTATTTTTCAAGTAGTATTAGAGCTATTTTCAAATTCTCGACATATTTGTGTAACTATATATATGGCTAAGATATGAGGACCTAAAATTGTATTTTCTTGAGAAAAAATAAATTTTGGGACAAAATACACTACTTATCTTATTTTATTTCATTTTCTTAATTCTTTCTTTCATTTTTTAAACAACAAAACAAACCGAAATCATTATCAATATGCTTATACATTAAATACATAATGAGTAGATTATTTTATCACATATAAATGTCACTATATATTAATGAAAATTTATTTTCTACCTACATTACTCTATATTCAAATACCACATACAAACTTAAAAATATTAAGTGCCTGATTGATACTATAGTGTTCTAAATTTAAGTTTAAAAGTTCAATATGTGTTTTTATTATTGCCAGTTTAATATAAGACATATTTTGGTGTATGTTAAATTAGTAGTTTGAAATATGATTTTAAAGTATAATTTTTATGCTTAATGATGATTGGATACATGCATGTATTATTAAGACGATATAAGTGCTATATAAGTGTTTAGTAGTAGTTTGATGCCAATGTATTTGAAATTTGCTCAAAATGGTGCATTTTCCAATGCTTTGTAAAAAATGTTTTCAAAAGTCATCTTACAAGAGTAGCTATCCACATATGGCTGCATAAATCCCTAAATTTGTTTTAAAAAAATCCCTACATGGCTATTCTTACAACAATTTATTAACATCATAATGTGTGTGTATATATATATTGCTTTTTTGAGTTCTTTCCAAGAATCTTTATGCGGCTATTGTGAAATCTGCTTGAATATAGGTGTTGCTATATATATGTGACATAATAATATTATGACTATATTGTTTCTAAGAGAACCATTTTACTTATCTTTTTTAAATTTTTGAACTTATTCCTTAACTTATGGTTGATTAAAACACCTTTGTACATCTAAAATAATATGCACAGTGAATCGTATGTGTAGTTGGATGAACCATTTTGCTTATTTTTTAAAACATTTTTGAATTTATTTCTTAATTTACGGTTGATTAAAACACCTTTGTATGTGTGTAGATAATACACATAGTAAATATTATGTGTAGTTAGAAGAATTAAGGAGCTTTAACTTAATTATTAATTATTATTGATTTTATTATTGTTGGAATTCGGGTCAAGTTCGCCCATGATGGGTTGAACCAAACCGAATGATTATTCTATTTATATTCTATTTGTTTATATTATAGTTTATTATAATATAAAGTTAATTAAATAGAATTGTAACTCTTGGAAGAGTTACAACCCTTGGAATATAATTTGTATATATATATATATATATATATATATATATATATATATATATATATCATTTTAATGATGGATGTTAGAAGTTAAGATATATATTCCTCTCTACAAATAAAACAGAAGAATTCTCTGCATATTAAAGAAACAAAAAAGAAGTAAATTGGGTTGTGAAAATCATAGTGCAAGTTTTAATAATTTGTATTTTGACTTGGCATTGAAGATTTAATCAAACTATTGTGGAATCATCAAGAGGTTAGTGTTCCAAACTTGTTTTAGTTTATAATTCCACAATATTACATTAGTATCAGAGCATGATTGATGATTCCCATGAGAATTTGTTGATTAAATTTGTTTTAGAGTGTTTATATGGTTGAAATGATGTTTTTGATATATGGTTAGGCCAGCAATTTTGTGTCTATTTTTGGACTTGCATACTATATTTGATGCCATGAATTTTGACATATTTTTAAAGTATGTAATGCAAGCTTTAAAATGATGTATAGAACATTAAATTTGGTTAAGTATACACAAAGTTATGGTTGATCAAAGTTGCCTACTTGAAAATCATATTCTAGAATTTTCAGACTTGGAAAAATTCCTAAGGTTGAAGATGATCCTTAATTCACTTCCCAAAACTAGAGTTTGAACTTCAAACTCATACTTTTTGGTGTATGAATTAAAATCTAATTACATCATTGAACTCAAAAACAGTCAAAATAGTGGGAGTAGAAAATTTTTCAAAGACGGAATTCATCTCTAAGACGGCACGTGGCTTGCATACGCCACGCGCGCGAGTGGAATTCGTCTGGCTACCTTTGCAGCCAGTCAAAACAGCCCCACGCACGTGAACGGCGTGTGGGAGCGCGTGCGTGAGGTACGGGCGGAGTTTTTGGCTCTGCCACCACCACTGGACTCCATATTTTTTGTAGAATTTTTCTATATATTAAAATAATTTTTTCGGTAATTAAATTATTTATTTTCTAATTTTATTTTTTAGTAAAATAAAATACAAAATAAAATTATTTTGATTAAGAAAAATTCTGAATAAATATTAGTAATTTTTGAATATTTATAATTGATGGAGTTGAGGTCCAGTGAGAGAAAATTAATTTTTTTGAAGTATGAAAATTAATTTTTAAGTTATTTTAGTAATTAAAATATAATTTTTAATTAGATTTTTATTAAAAAATTTATAATAAATTGTATGTATATCCGAAAATTATGATTCCGATCTTGAAAATTTTCTAAAATTAAGGAGACCCCCTATGTATATTATTTATTATATGATTGTATTTTGAGTTCATATTATATTTTTTGTATGCATTTTTTTTATATGCGTGTTAGTTTGAGATTTATTAACTGTCTAATATTTATTTTGTTCTTTCCTTAATGTATTTAAGGAACATGTCGCGCTTGAAGAGAATGTAGCGACTTGAGAGCTATATAAAGCTTAGAAGAAATATACATGATCCTAATCGGACTTGGACTATTAGTACTCATATAGTCTGTCAAACTACAGAATAAAAAGAAAGACTTAGACAGTTGTTAGAAAATCTCGCTAGATACATAATGAAATCTGAACATACTTTGATTGTACATTGTTCATGTGCTATTTATTGAACCATATATTTTATGTATATATTATGCAGTATTTGTTTAATTGTATGAATTGTTATGTTGTTACTTCATAATATGGGCATTCTAAATTGGTAGAATTCAATTTAGAATTTAATTTGCTACAATTTATGTTAAGTTATAAATTTTTTTTATATTTTGATATAGATGATGATTGGGAACATAGTGAACTTTCTCATCTTACAGTATTTACTTTTATAATTTAATATTGAAATTGTAACAAATTGTGATGTGTATATTAATATAATATTGTCACTTCCATTGTTATGTAGTTTGTGATTAACTATGGCAACAAAAAATCTTATTGCTGAGTTGAATAAGGGTGAGAAGCTAAATGGTGATAATTATAACATTTGGCATCTTAAAATGTAATACGTCCCGGAGGAACAAGATACTCTAGAGGCTATTACTAATGTCATGAATGAGCCTCAAGCTAGTGAGGGGAATAGTGAACAATATACGCATGATATGGCCACGTATAATGCTTAGAAGAAAAAGGATTCTACAGCCAAAGGAATTTTGATAAGTTCCATGAGCGATGATTTAGTTTTTGCGCATCAGCATTTTCCAACTGCTCATGCTATATGGCTCGCTCTAAAGGAAAAGTTTGGAGGAATTTTTATCTCTAGACTTAGGCAGTTAACTATCAAATTTGACATCTTTAAGATAGTCCCAAATAAGACTATAAAACAATATTTGAGGGACATGTCAAATATGATAATGGAATTGAAATCCGCTGGACATAACCTCACTAAAGAGCAACAAGTTCAAGTTGTGATTCGATCTTTACCTGCAAGTTGGGAGCATATAAAAGTCAATATGACTTATAATGAGAATATTAAGACTTTTACTAACATTGCTCGCCATTTGGAATTTGAGGATGAGCGCCTTGAGGCGGCTAAACCTGATGCACAAGCATATGTAGCTGCATTAAGTTCCAACAATGTTTTTGGTTTTAAACGGAAAAGAAATTTTGGCAAATGGAAAGCCAATCAGGTGGTAAAGATACACAATGGACTAAAGCAAGGCAAGTACTCATACAAGCATCCAAAGAAACGCGATGGAAAGAAGGACAAGACAAAAATGACTTATTACAATTATAGTCATGTAGGTCATTTTGCTCGTGAATGCACTGAGCCTAAAAAGGTATTGTCTTTATTACCTTCTTATCATTATGTTTCAGAAATTCATGTTTTTAGTACGGTTTTGCTTATTGAATCTGCTCCTGTGTAGATTGTAGACTCAGGGGCAACGGACCACGTAGCTAGAGATAGAATTGCATTTATGAATTTTCATTGAATTTCAAGTGGAACAAAATATCTTTATGTGGGTACAAATGATAAAGCTGAAGTAAAATGAATCGGAATATGCAAATTGGAATTGCAAGATGGTCGGGTTCTATACCTACACGATGTTCTTTATGCTCCAAAGATTCGATGAAATTTGGTCTCTGTACTTATTCTTTTAAGACTAGGATATAATTTTTATTTTAATGATAATTATGTAAGAATTGCTGATAGAACTACATTTTATGGTTGTGGACATATTTTTGTTGGATTTATAGTTTTAGACACACATTATAATAGTAATAATAATGTTCATTTTTCTTTACTTACTAAGTCTAGCAATGATAATATGGATGCTAGTTTGTGGCATGCTCGATTAGGGCATATTGGGCAAGATAGAATGAATAGACTTGCTCGGGATGGTCTTTTAGGATCAAATACGAAATTTGTATTGCCCACTTGTGAACATTATTTACAAGGCAAAGCAAGTCGAAAACCTTTTGGTAAGGGCACTAGAGTTGAGTATCCTTTGTAACTTGTTCATTTAGACATCTGTGGACCAATGAGTGTTAAAGCAAGGCATGGCGCTTTATATTTTATTACCTTTATAGATGACTACACTCGATTTGGTTATGTTTACTTGATATCTCACAAATATGAAGCATTAGATTGCTTTACAAAATTTTTAAATGAAGTTGAAAAATTAATTAGATAAGAAAGTAAAAGCATTAAGAACCGATCGAGGAAGGGAGTATTTATCTGAACAATTTAAGAAATTATGTGACGAAAAAGGTATTATAAGGCAATTAATAACTCCCAAAACTCCGCAACAAAATGGTATTGTCGAGCATAGAAATAGAACCTTGCTTGAAATGGTTAGGTCAATGATGGCACAAGCCAATCTTCCAATTCAATATTGGGGAGATGCTTTATTGACCGCAACATTTGTTCTTAACCGTGTACCTTCCAAGTCGGTCTCCTCTACTCCTTATGAGTTATGGTCAGGAAGAAAGCCAAATTTAAAAGATCTGTATCCTTGGAAATCTGCAGTATATATTCATGATACTTCCCATAAATTTGGCAAGTTAGGACCTCGAGGGAAGAAATGTATCTTTATAAGATATTATGAGAACTTAAAAGGATATGTTTGTATAGGTGAGGATTCTGATGGAAGGGTAACTGAAATTGAGTCATATGATGTCATTTTTCTTAAAAATGATTTCCCTAACAAGGGTAATATTAACAAAAGTTCTCATCTATATGAGATGGAAGAAGAATAAGAGACTTCTCCAATTGAGTAGGAGCCTGTTCTTAATGAAGAGAATTCACAGGAATTACTTCCACCATCTCAATTGAGTGGGAGAGAAGAATTTGCAAATGCAATTTCGATTGGTGAAAATAACAATGATCCTCAATTAAGAAGAAGTGCACGTCCTAAAATTCCTAAAAGACATTTTACAATTGAAAATGAGGCATATATTGTTTCTCCCTATGATGATGAGGAACCTAGAACTGTTAAAGAAGCACTTGACTGTCCTGCTAAAGAAAAATGGAAAGTTGTATTAGAAGATGAAATGGAATCTTTAAAAGTAAATCAAGTTTGGACCTTGGTTGATTTACCACCGGAATGTAAGGAAATTGGGAATAAATGGATTCTCAAGCTTAAACGAAAGGCGGATGGTTCCATTGATAGATATAAAGCTTGTCTGGTGGTGAAAGGTTATACTCAATAAGAGGGTATAGACTATGAGGAAACTTTTTCACCTGTAGTCAGGTTTACTTCAATTCGCCTAATTCTTGCTATTGTAGCTCATATGGATTTAGAATTGCATCAAATGGATGTTAAAACAGCTTTTCTTAATGGAGAGCTAGAAGAAGAAATCTATATGGAACAACCTGTAGGTTTCATGGTTAAAGGCCAAAAGCATAAAGTTTGTAAGCTCAATAGATCCATATATGGCCTTAAACAATCATCCAGACAGTGGTATCTTCGTTTTCATAAAGCTATTGTGACTTATGATTTTAAAATAATAGAAGAAGATCACTATGTTTATGTTAAAAGATTTGATGATAAGTTTACAATTCTATCTCTTTATGTTGATGATATTTTAATAGCTACGAATGACAAGGAATTTATGTTGACTATCAAAAGTTGGTTGTCTACAAATTTTGACATGAAAGATATAAGGTGAGGTAGACTACATTTTGGGAGTTAAAATTAAAAGAGATTGTTCTAAGAAGCTTTTGACTTTATCACAAGAAAATTATATCAAAAAGATTCTTGAACGTTTTCATATGAGTAGTTACAAGCCTGTGGATACTCCTGTGTCAAAAGGAGAGACCTTAAGTCTCAATATGTGCCCTAAAAGTCCACAAGAACAAAACGAAATGTCCACTGTACCATATTCTAGTGCTGTCGGAAGTCTTATGTATGCTATATTGTGCACTTGCCCAGATATATGTTTTGCTGTTGGCCTAGTTAGTCGGTATTAATCAAATCCTGGACGAGAACATTGGAAAGCTGTGAAAAGGATATTAAGATATCTTAAAGGGACTATGGACTATTGTTTGTGTTATCAAGGATCAAACTTGCTTCTAATTGGTTACTCTAACGCTGATTGGGGAGGAGATGTTGATCAACGCAAGTCTACTTCAGGATATACCTTCTTACTTAATAAAGGCGCTATTTCTTAGAGTAGTAAGAAGCAGACTTGTATAGCTTTATCGACTATGGAAGCTGAATTTATTGCATATTCGGCTGTTGTGCAAGAAGCTGTTTAGTTAAGAAGATTCTTTATGAATTTGGGTATTCAAAATGATAATAATGCTGTTATAGTTTATTATGATAATCAAGCAGCAATAGCTTTTTCAAAAGATCCTATATTTCATAGTAGAACCAAACACATTGTTACAAGGTACAACTACATTAGAGATATCATTTCTAGACGAGAGATATCTGTACAATACATTTCTACGCATCATATGGTGGCTGATCCTCTTACAAAGCCTATTCCAAGAGATGTGTTTCTTGCTCATGTAAATGCTCTTGGATTGCGTAGAATTTAAAATATATATATATTTTTTTTGTTATTGTCAAAATTATGTATTACACAATTAATGCAAGTGATTGTTATGTTTTTCCTGAATTTCTTTAATTTTATATTCTAAATATATACACATCAAGATTATGCATGAGATTAAAGTTTGACAGTAAGATGTCACACAGGTTTTAGATTAGCTTTCTCACATAAGCAATCGCCTCTATCGCTGAGATAGCGAGTAGAGATGAGACAAAATGTTAGGTATGTCGCCTTATAAAAGATGAGATGAGGTTGTAAATATAATAACAACCGATTTGGATTGCCCCATCTAAATATCCTGTGATAGCCAGATGTGAGTTCTCGGTTTTAACCTGCTATATGTGAGAACTTTGAGAATTCATGTTAGTTGTTAGATAACGACTGAACTAAGATCTGTACAGTATTTATTGGACATCAAAAAGATAATACCGTAGCACATGATTCATACCATGTGTACTTGTTTGACCAAAAAGGTTGTGGGAGAATGATCCCTGCTTCTCCACTGTGTGAGACCTTAAGGATAAATGTTAAAATCCTTATGACGATACCCTTATACTTTTTGCTATTATTTGTAGTTTCTATATAGTGTTTGCTAGCTTAGCATGTTTACCTATGGTCATGGATGATTCGACCTGTGGGACATGACTAGAAAAGCAGCTATGTGTGAATTGTAGAATATCGAGTAGAAAAGGAAGACTTTGTCTAAAGTATTCATTGGCCGGCTGATCTCGTCGCTTTTAAGAAGTAGGACTTGATTATGAATACTATGTATAGTTATGAAGTTTGGTATACTTTATTTTTGAGGGATTAAAGATGTTAATACAACTTAAAAGACAAGTCTAGGGTACTGCAAGAATGATTATCTAATTATAATATATTTTAGGGTTGAGCAACTATGTTATTCCTAACAGATACATAGTTATAAGCTCCCAAAGTGCAGGTTTGCTCGCTAGGTCGCACGACCCGTTTACTAGTATGAAAGTGTTGTCTTCAAATTGC
>CATIWO010262716.1:0-20027 GCA_949673435.1 Macaranga tanarius | reverse complement strand
TCATTCAACACAATTCAACGTTCTCAACAAATATAAATATATATATGTATATCATTTTATTTCTCACCTCATTCAATCAATCAATTCAATACAATTCAACATTCTTAATAATATATATACATATATTATGTATATATTACACCACATCATATATTTGTCAATTCATTTAAAGCAACATAGTTCTCATATTCAATCAATCCATCATTTATCACTTTCACAACCTATATAATTCATTTTCACACCACATTCAATTGCCAACCAACATCCTTACAATAAACACACATATGTCACTAGACATGTCTCATTTAATATCATACTCAATCACAATTCAACATATTCTCAATTCGTATGTTCATTTAATTCACAACACCTATCTTGTTTATTTCATGCATAGCCATTATTTTTCACATTCAAGAGAATTAACATATATACCATTATATTAATAATCACTTACTACAAAGCTTCAACTCCTCCAAAAGCAAAACTCCTCTAGTGAGTAGTGCCTCCAACATCCTTATCCAAGCCTACACATAATTCATACATCAATTCATGTAGCAACCAAGCCACTTACACTCAACTCAACAAAATGCAACTAAGTGCAGTCCCAAACTCTCAGTTCAAAGTATCTAAATAATTCACACACACATCCAAAAATCATAAACATATTAAAGAAGGTATAACTATGAGTCTACTTAAAATTCCAATTGGAATTACTTGATTTGGATATGTGTGGAATTAATTATGGATTTTTGAGTAAAACCGGGTAAAACAGAAAAACAGAGGGACAGACTGAGCACGAAAATTTTTAGCTGTGCCAGTCACCCTAAACGGCAAAATTTGGCATTCCTCAGAACACAAGAGTTGTAGTAGACTCTCTAAGGTTTCCAAAACATTAAAGCTTGCTTAAATCAGAAGTCTACAACTCTAGATATGGTCGAAACACTAAGACTGAAAAACAGAGACAGTATACCCGAATTCACAACTCCCAAAACCTAACTCAATTAATCAAGAATAAGTGCAAGGCTTACCAAATTGAGGCTCCCAATAGCTCCTAGATCTCCTCAAGCTTCCCAAAAAGATTACTAGATGTGTAGAAAATATCAAAATTTCCCAAGAAATTTAAAAACACTCTCCTTTCTTCTCTTCCCAATCAAAATCTCTACACAAAAATACATATACACACACACACTCACACACTTACACTTCCACCAATCAAATAATTCCATTTTCTCCCTCCCTAAAAGTCTCTACACAATAATTACATATTATAATAATATCTAAGTAGTAGTAATGTTAATAATAATAATAATAGATAATATCAACTATTATTTCTTAATAAAATAATAGTAAATATCACCATAAATATCAATAATAATAATACATAGTATTTAAGTGATAATTATAAACAAATATCAAATCCATCTCTACACACCCTTAATGCATTTGGAGAATTACCCAATACTCCCCCAACTTCCAAGTGTGACAAATGACTCCAACACTTTCTTTATAATTGAGTCCTTCTCTACCACATGCACATACCTAAGCTTACATGCCATCCATAATACTACTCCACATGTCATGAAAATTATTAACATGAACAGTACTTCCCAAAATACGGGTGTTACAAGCGTCGCCTGAGCTTTGTGAGCTCCACATATACCTTCATGTATTTCTCTAAGGACATAGTTGCCTTATTCTGGTAATACACACTTAGTCCATGGGTGACTAAATGTCCTTCAATACAAGTTCCCATCCTGTAATGAATATTGTGCTGCCTTTATTCGGATTTTCTTAGCCTGATTCTTATCATCGGGTAATTTTTCTAAATCCAGATATTTGGCTATAGGCTTTATCCATTCGGTAATTTCACATGTAGTAAGCACTTTGTTCTCCTCTATAGATGGTTTAACGAGTTCCTCTTTGAGGTTGAGATTTTGGAATATCGGTCCATTTTTTACTACAGACTTGACTATTATATCAGTTTTATTTTCAGTTCTTAGAATTTGTACTGAATTCCACTATCTGCCATTCTTTTCTAACCTTCATAGGAGCGAATGAGCTTTATCCGAATATTTAATCATGTTTGGATCTTTTGTTTCAAAGGTTCCTTTCAGCTGATTGACTATGAGCTGCGAATCGCAGAGTATATGGAGACTTTCTGCTCGTACTTCGTTTGTCAATTTTAATCCTGTGATTAATGCTTCATACCCTGCCACATTTTTTGTGGCACCATAAATCATTCTGACAGTATATTCGATCTTTACTTTTCAGGCCCTATCAAAATTATACCAGCTCCTAATCCTTACTTTTCTGATGCACTATCAATGTACATTCGCCATAAGGTTTTTTCATTGCTGAACCCTTCAGTTTCGGTTATTTCTTATATAAAATCATACAACACTTGTGCTTTTATTGTTGTTCTAGGTTCATAAGATATGTCATGTTCCCCCAATTGCACTGACTATTGGAAAAGCCTTCCGAATGTCTCCGGTCTTTGTAGGATCTTCTTAAGAGGCTGGTTTGTTCTCACCACTATCTTATGAGCTTAAAAATAGTAGTGAAGCTTCTTTGCTGTGTGCACTAGAGCCAATGCCAGCTTATCCATCTTTGGATATCGGATTTCAAATCCTCTAAGGACCTTGCTTACATAATAGATGGGGTTTTTCTATCCTTTGTCATCTTGAACTAGCACTGATGCTAGAGATTCATTACCCACTGATAGGTAGTAGTATAGCATTTCTCCTAGAGTGAGTCTACTTAGTGAAGGTAGAGAAGCTAAAAACCTTTTAATATCTTCGAATGCTAATTGACAATCAACATTCCACTTAAATTTCTTTACGTTCTTCAATGCTCGGAAGAAGGGAAGGCATTTATTATCGAATAAGACATGAACCTTCCTAATGCAGTGATTCGTCCATTCAATTTTTGTAGTTCGTTTAATGTTGTATAAGCCTTCATATTGATGATTGCTTCCATCTTTTCTGGATTAGCCTTAGTTCCCCTTTGTGAGATCATGAAACCCAAGAATTTTCCAACCTTTACCTCAAAAACACATTTATCAGGGTTAAGTTTGACTTTATATTGACCGAGCTTCTACAGGACTCATTCTAAGTCTATAGAATGGTCTTCCGTTATTCTACTTTTGACAATCAAATCATCAACATATACCTCTATAGTTTTGCCTATGTCTTCCTTAAAGATGAAATTCATAAATCTCTAGTATGTAGCTCTTGTATTTTTGAGTCCGAATGGCATTACATTGTAGCAGTATAACCCTTGATGAGTTATAAAGGATGTTTTTTCTTGATCTTCCTTGTTTATGGGAATCTAATAATATCCTTGCGTAGCATCAATGAAGCTGTACATTCCATGACAGGCAGTCGAATCCACCAGCTGATCAATAGTTGGCAAAGGATAACTATCCTTGGCACATTCTTTATTTAAATTTGTGTAATCCACACACATTTGCTACTTTCCATTTGGCTTTCGTATGAGTACCATATTGGCAGGCCAATTAGGATGAGAGACCTCTCGTATGAATCCTGCTTCCAGTAACTTTACAGTTTCGGATGCTATAATTTTTTACCTTTTTAATGTGAAGTTCCGCTTTTTCTGTATCATTGGTTTAATAGAGGGATCAATATTCAGACTATGAGCAATTACGTTCGGATCAATTCCTATTATATATGATGCTTGAGTAGCAAAAGTGCCTTCATAGCTTTATAACACTCGTTCAATCTCCCTCTTTATTTGTTTGGGTATTTCACTGCCAATCTTTATCACTTTGCCATTTGTAAGCTTTACTTCATTCAGCTCTTCAATTGGTTCAGGTTTCACTCCTTACTTCTCAATATCCATATTGGATTTAATCAGAAATCAAGCTGGTAGCACTGCTTAGCAATTTCTTAGTCTCTTTTGATTGTAATGACATATTTGGAAATTGAAATTTTCATTGTCAAGTATTTAATGCTTGTTGCTACATTTGTTTCCTAGAGAATTATTCTTCCAATAACTCCATTGTAAGCCAACCGAGTATCAACTATATTGAATAAAGATTTTATTAAAGTATGCTCTTGTGAATCTCGATCTCCGAACTCTATGTCTAGTTCAACACTCCCCATTGGTTGAACGGTTCTTCTGTAAAAGCTAGTTATCGAATTCGTGATGGGTTTTAATTCTATGGATGAGCTTCCCATTGCTCGAAAGGCTTCCCAGGTAAGAACATTAACTGCACTCCCATTATCTACAAGCGTCCTTTTTACCAAGTAATTCTTAATGTAAGTACTGACTACTAGTGCGTCATTGTGAGGCTGCTTTACATGAAGTCCGTCTTCTGGACTAATAGTGTGACACCCTCCAGGTACCACACACAAGTGTCTAATTATAAATCATACACATGGCAATGCTAAAAATCTTGTAAAATATAAGTGTATATATATATATATATATATATAATTTTATTTGATACATTGAAAATACTTATACAACTTTTACATGATGTTTATAGTATACACAATATACTTAATTACAACATGTCCATATGTTATGGTGATAAATGTTCATATGGATGGAGATGTTGACACCAAACTTGCTTTGACCCACCCGAGCTTCCAAGAAAGATACCCTCAACCTCTAATCAACAAGCACTTCAACCAAGTCTATCTATTACCTGAAAGCCACAATTTGCAAAGGAATGAGCTTGCGACTCAATAAGCAATTGATAATATAATCAAACATATAGTACTCCTTAAGAACTAATTAAGGAGAATATATAAATAACATTTCTACACATCGAAATATAAGAACTTAATATTTAGACTGCGCACGGAAGTCCAAATGATAAAAGAGTAAGTGAGTACTATAATGTCAAGCTCAATTATAGAATCATAAAGATAGATTCAACTTTAACTTAAAACATAAAAGTTGTAGAAGACTCTTTAAAGTTTTTGTAGCATCAAACCACGCCTTATTTAGAGCTCTATAGCTCAAGTTATAGTTAAAATACGAAAACAAAAATGTGCTGAAGAAGGGCTGACTCATCACGACTCGGTACACTGTGCCGAGTCGGCACCCCAAGTCACAAGTACGACTACTCGACACAGATGCCAGGAGACTCAACCTGACTCGACCCTTTGGACCATGTTGCACTCTTTTGGCCATAACTCCCTCTACAAAACTTAGATTTAAGTGATTCAAGAGGCTATGGATAGCTATTTCAGAGGGCTACAATTTTCATAGGACACCTAGACTTAATTTATTTACATGAATTAATGAAAATTCCCTTGAATCTTCATCAAAGCATAACTATTCTTCCCACACTTGAATATAACTCAATTTAAGCCATAACAATACATTCTAAATATATTAATCCATACCAAAACATCCATTAACACATAATATCAATCATTCACAACATCTATTGGTGCAATATATATATTTGAAACATACCAATTCAAGAAACCATAACTATAATTCACACATTTCACTCACACTCAATCTCATTCATCACAAACATATGTATTCATCATGAAATGTATGTATGTTTATGCAAGTTAGTTGTCCACACACGTCTCATACGTTTCATATATAAACCTCACTTTTTCTTTATTCATTCCTTTTTACATATCCGTGGCCATTTCTGAAACTCTCTACCCAGCTCAGTCTTAGATTTTACACGTATATATATATTTTATATGAATGGCCATATCTGAGACTCTTTGCCCAACTCAGTCTCAGATCGTGGAGCTCAATCTCCACACACATGCACTTTCCTCACATTCCTCACATCATGCCATATGCATACATAATCAATCATTTCTCAACAATACATCATCCATGCATTTTTATCAAACTCACAACATTATTTGTATCATCTTACTATCACAAGTAGCTTGCACACAAGGTGCCAATATTCATCACACATGCTCAATCGACCATTTAATGGTCTCATAACTAAAATATTTATACATATATTCATAATTCCTTCTCACATCAATATAAACATATATTCATCAATCTTGCCACCTCGATGGCACATATACATCAACATAATCAAATAACTATAGTTACATGAGAGTAAATATATGTAAGCATTGTATTAATAATTGCTTACCAAAAAGCTTTCAAATCCTTATCAAGCAAAGCTCCCCCTATTGAGTTGGGTCTCCACTACCTCTTCCAACTCCTACACATCATTATATCACAATTCCAATAATCAATATATATAATTCAACCTTAACTTATAAAAGAGCCATTAATTTCTTACAATTCAATATGATCTAGATACACACACACAAGTCCAATCACCCTTAAATTGCTACCAAAGCTAGGATTATATGTCTACAGAAAATTCCAATTGGAATCACTCAATTAAGATATGTGTAGAATTAATTATGGATTTTAGAATCCATTAGACTAAAACGGAGCATCAACATGAGCACTGAAATGTCCAACCCTAATTGATCCTCTAAACAATAAAATCAACCAAAACTCAAAACATAAAAGTTCAAGAGGACTCTCTGAAGTTTCCAGAGAGTCTAACTTTGCTCAAATTAGAGTTGTAAGACTCAATATATGGCAAGAACAAAATGATTGAAAAATAGAGGGTAGAAGATGAATTTACAACAAATAAAACTCAACCAAAATCAATCAATTGCACAAGGAAAGCTTACCAATTAAGCTTCAATAATTAAAATACCTTCTAATGCTTCCTAAAGTAATGAATCGCTAGCTTGATCAATCTCTAAAAACTCTCCAAAAATGTCTAAAGGAAACACTCTTCTTATTCTCTAATTTTCTCTACACAACATACACCACCTACTCACACAAATATATAAAATATACCCATAAATCTACAACCAATCAAAATACTCTATTTAGCCCCCAAAGTCTTTTTAACTTTAATTAATAATCATCATTTAATATTATATTACTATAATACATATTTATCACTTAAAAACAATAACAATAATAATAATAACAATAATCTTAATACTAATAAAATAATACCAAATATCATCACAAATAGTTACTTAGCTCTTTAATGATATGGAACAAATTTACTTTAATCTAAAACTTTAGAAAGATAACAATTCATTCCAAACTTCCTTTCTAATTTGATCCCTCTCTACACTTATACCCATACTTAAACTTAAATAAAGTCTACTGACTCTTATATCTAAAAAACAATATGCATGTCACTCACACGTGTGCTAAAGAGTGGGTGTTACAAATAGTGATTGTTGGTGTAGATGAGCTAAAATCTACCATGTAAACGTCTTTCCTAGGTCTTTTCTTCTTTCCTTCTAATGAGGATTCGCCACCAACAATCATGTTTACTTCTCCTGAGATATCCTTACGAACCTTTTTTGAATCCTCCTGATTATCAATCTGAGTTTCGGTACTCTGTTATCTTTTTGAAGTATTATAACACTCGTCCTTTTAGCATACATATTTATGACGTATGAATTATATTTTATGCATGTTAAATCTTAGACTTTATTTAAGTTTAATAATGTATTTGAGTTGTAGAGAGGGACTAGATTGTAAAAAAAGTTTAGAGTGAATTGTCACAATTGAAAGTTGTGGGTTAATATGAAATAATGCCACTTCATTAAGGAGCTAAGGAGATATTGTGAGGATATTTGGTGATAATTATATAGATTTATTATTACTATTATTATTATTATTACTATTTGGTTGATAATTATATATTTAATATGTAATTATTATAAGAAGACTTTAGGGGGAGTATTTGGTGAGCTTTGATTGGTTGAAGTTGTGTGTGTGTGTATGTATGTGTATATGTGTAGAGATTTTGGGGAAGAAGAGAAGAGAGTTTCTTGATTTATTTTGAAGAGTTTGTGAGCTTGTTTAAGTGATCAATCTATATCTTTGGGAAGCATTAGAAGTCTTATAGCCATTGGAGTCCTAATTTGGTAAGTTTTACATGCTTTGTGATTGTTGTAGTTGAGTTTAATTTTTATGAATTTCGGGGTATGCTTTTCTCTATTTTTTAATCCAATTTTTTATGCCATGTCTTGAGCTATAGAGCTCTGATTTCAGCATAGTTAGACTTCCTGAAAACTTCAGAGAGTTATTTACATTTTCTATGTTTTGAGTTTGGACAGATTTTGTCGTTAGGAGTAGGGCCAAAAATTTTATTGCTCATGTTAAATGTCCTGTTCTACCCAAATAAACTTAAAAATCCATAATTAATTCTCTACATATGCAAATTATATAATTTTAGTTGATAATGAAATTAAACTCATATATTTAGAGTTTGTATGAATTTGGTGATTATTGGAGGTATTTATAATTTTTAAAAGCATCATGAACTTCATGTATCAACTATGACAGTAGTAGTATATAGGTTGGTTTATGAATTTTTAAGTATATTTATAATATGGTGATATCTAGAGTTTTAGAACTCCAAATTGAGCAAGGTTTAATACTATGAAAACTTTAAGGAGTTCTTTATAACTTTTATGTTTTGACCCTGAGCTAATTTTACTGCTAAGGCTGTCTGGCAGGGCTCGACATTTTCTTGCTCTTTCTGTTAGCTCTGTTTTGCTTGGATTTAATAAAAAATTTATAATTTATTCTATACATATCTGATTTAAGTAATCCTAGTTGGAATTAGAAGTAAACTCATATGTCTAGCTTCAGTATTATTTTTATGATTTTTAAACATGTGTGTGAATTATTTGGATACATTGAACCTTGAACATCAAGTTGCACCTAGTTGCATTTAGTTGCGTTGGATGCAAGAGTCATGTTTGTTATATGGTATTGATGTATAGTTATGTGTAAGCATTTACAAGGATAGAGAAGATACCAATCACTAGGAGAGCTTTACTTTTGAAGGAGTTGAAGTACTTTGTGTAAGTAATTAATAACCTAATGCTTACATATATTGATTTTCAAGTAACTATAGTTATTAACTATGTTGATTTGTGTATGCCATTAAAGTGGCAAGAATGATGAATGTGTGATTATATTAATGTGAGAAAGAATGATGAAAATATGTATATATTGTTGTGAGACCACTGAATGGTTGATTAAGAAAGTGTTGTGGTGAATTATGAAAGACACCACATATATGTTGAATTGTGAAAGCCACTTGAGGTGGTATGGTTTGAACATTAATTATTATGAAAATAATGAAATATATATATATGGCATGATGTGAGGAATGTGAAAAAAATGTGTGTGTGTGTGGAGACTGAGCTGGGCAGAGAGACTCCACTGAAAATGAATCTGAGACTGAGCTGGGCAGAGAGTCTCAGATGTGGCCATTAATATGAGATATGTAAACATGTGAGATTATGAGACTGAGTTGGGCAGAGAGCCTCAGAAATGGTCGCTTGTATATGAAAAATATGTAAAAAAAAAAAGAAAAAAAAAGTGAGCTTTATGTAAAACGTGTGCGACGTGTGTTGAGAACTCCTGCCGGATACTAACTTGCATAAACTTACATTTTAGCACCATATCATACTATATCTGCATATATGTTGAATGAGAGAATTATATTTATGGAGTGCTTGGAATGTTATGAATTGATGTAATTGTGACATTAACAATTGAGGTTGATATTTGAATATATTTTGTGGTATTTGAATGTTGATTTGGAAGGAGATATGATTGTGGATTATTTGAAATAGGTGTTGATGTTCATCTATACACATCTACATATATGTGTTATTAAATGTTAATTTTTATGGGAAATATTGAGCTGTTGAATAGTTGTGACGTATTTAGATTATTGTGCAATTGGATTTTCAGGTTATTGAACACGGCCATGTGGCTTTAGACATGGTCGTGTGAGAGAAGTCGATGTGTATGAAAGGTATGCCTAGAGGGCATGATGACTCGGCATACCATACTGAGTCAAGTGTGAGTCAGCACAATGTGCCTCTGTGTCGACTCGACACCCCGGCACGAGTCGGCATGAGTCTTGGCTTGCCTCGGGAAGAGTGGCACAACTCAGCATCGGAGGTGGCTGTCATGACTCAGCACGCCAGCTCAAGTCAGCACACCTCCTGATTTTCACTAGATTGCTTCTTTTGAATTTTTAAGTATCAAACTTCATTCTAATGTCCTCATGTGAACTTTAAACATGAGAATAGCTTAATCACTATACTATATTCTTAAAGTTTAATATGTAGCAATTTATTTGTATATTTCCCTTAATTAGTTCTTGAGGAGAACTATATGTATGCTTATCTTAATAATTACTTATTGAATCGCAAGTTCATTCCTTTGTGATTATGGTTTTCAAGGTATAGTTAGCTAGAGTTGAAGTGTGCCCCTGTAGAGAGCTTGGGTCCGAAGAAAGCTTGGTGCAGTCATTTCCATCCTCATCATGGCATTCAAGCATTTTATAATAGAGTACTTATGTGTATTTTAACTTTTTATAAATTATGTAATAAGTATTTTCAATGTACCAAAAGCAAAAAGAATTTTTAATTATATATACTTAACTATTACTATGTTTTTAGCATTGCCATAATTATGAAGTATATTATGAATACATATATGTAGTACTGGAGGGTGCTACAAGTATCCTCGGTAAATTTTTTCAAGGAACATGTCCTTATCAATCATTTTATTTCAATCTTAAGGTGTCGACATTCTTCTATGTCATAACCATGATCTCGGTGATATCTACAATACCGATTCTTATACCTCATTCTAACAGAAAGTGGATTGAGCTTTCGAGGAGTTGGTATATCTATTCCATTCTATTTAATCCACATCAAGATTTCTGATCTAGGGGCATTGAGAGGAGCGTAGCTTTTATCATTGTTCCTCTGCCTACTAGAACTATATTCCCTTTTCGTATCTCTTTTCTCATATTTTCTTTCCAACCCTTTCTCTTCATTTTCCTTCTTCCGTATCTCTCTCATGTCTTCATCTAAGTAAATTAGCCTTGTTACTATATCCATTGCTTCGGGGAAAGTTTGGAGTTTCTTTGTCATAATTTTATCTCTGAGCTTTCCCATCTTAGTACCATATTTCAATGCATCTATGGCTGCTTCATTACTTAGATGCTCTATTTGCAGAGCAATTTTATTGAATCTGTGGAGATAACTCTGAAGTGTCTCATTATCACTTTATTTACAGAGTTGTAAATCATTGGTACTTTTCTTAGATAGAATGTTTGTTATGAACCGAGTCCTAAATTGTTCCACTAATTCTTCGAAGGTGGCTATAGAATTCTTTGGGAGTCTGTAGAACTATCTTTGAGCTGTATTCGTTAATATTGTAAGAAATACTCGGCACACAACGGCATCATTAACATTTTGCAGCATCATTTTTATTCAAAACATAGAAATATGAGCTATTAAATCACCAGTCCCATCATACTGGTCTAGAGGTGGAACCTTGAACTTTGAAAGTATGAGCATTTTCATTATATTATTAACGAACTGGGTGCTTCTGTCTAGTATACATTCCTCTATTTCATCAGGTCCAGTACGAACCCTACGTATTGCTTCTCGTAACTGACATTAAAGTCAATCCTGTCTCTCTTAGGAACTTTGAATTTTAATTTTTGCTCTGAGTTGGATTCATGTCCTCTTAATTGACTTTTATTTTCATGTGATTCACCATGTTCATTGCGAAGTGGTAATCGTTCAATTTGTGGAACATTGATGGTTGTTCCAATAGGTGTAGCAGATGCAGGAGTGGAAGTTCCTGCAATAGGAATTTCAGCTGCTGTCTCTTGAGTTAAATATGACAATTATTGTTGCACAAGAAAGAGTTGGATTTTTAAACTATTGATCAATGCCTCCTTGTATAAGGGTGGGAGGTTTAAAGGAATCAATGATTGGTTTGCATCAGCCATACTCGGTGGAGTGGAGAATTCAGATAAATTTAAGAAAAGAACAGTCAGAACAGATCTTGATACATACTGAAAAGGAGCATAATATGGTGGGGACACTCCAATTATTATTCCTGACTGAGAGTTAATTGGTGTTAAATTTAATAATGTGAAAGAGTTGGAACCATGAGGTTGTGAGAAGTTGTCCTCTTGGGCTGTTGACAGAATGGCTTGAGGGATAGTCACCGTACTGATAGATACTCCACTTTGAATAGGCAGAGGATCTGATGTGTTTGCCATAAGTTAATACAAAAGATTGTATGAATAAATTGGAAAAAATAAAGAACTGTTCTTTCCCACAGATGGCGCCAATTGATGAATGTGAACTTCCCTCTTGAACCTACAAGCACAAGGAAAACTAAGATGAACCTGGGATCTTCGATCCACAGGCTCTCTGATGCTTAAGTTAAAGAGAAATATATTTAAGATCGACGATCTTACTTAAGAGAATATGAGCCTTAATATAGGTATAAAAGAAACATATTTATTCCAACCTGAATTGGTACCTTGAGAATCTTTGTCCCTTATTAATTAGGTAATTTAATCCTTATATCTTTCTTTATGGACCCAAAGCCTTCTCTTGGGCTTGGAGTTATGGGCTTAAACCCTTATGGGTCTTATGGAACTATTAGTAATTTTTCATCTTCTGATGCATTATAATTGATATTGTCAATGAGATCTTCAAGCTTTCTAAGCATGACCTCAACAATTGATTTTGTTAATGTCCCAAGCTCTTTTCTATCTTCCTAAAGCTCCAATTCATCTAAAATTGATGTTAAACTAATAAGATTATCATTAAAATAATCTTTCTCTTCTAATAATGCATTCAGGACCCTCATATAATTATACTCTGTGTTAACAAATGTGATCTTGAATCCTTTTTTGGCTAAGCACTATGATAGTTCCATCAGTGGAATCATATGGCCTTGTGCTGGATAAGCTATGGCTAGAATATGTGGATTGCCCATTTTTTTCTTTTAGTTTCTTTCTCTTCTTCAGTGTTTGCAGTTAATCTATCACATGTCATTCTACTGAATGAGGCATGATTTACATACATGTGGCCTATTTCTTTCACGTATCTTCTTTGCCTTTTAAGTAGTTTTAATTTGACTTTTCTTCTATGTTTAGATCAATCAATTTTCTCAAGAAATGTAAAAGAAAAAGGACCAATTGTAATATTCTGCCCTAGAGGTTATTAACTGGCTTATTAATAGATTTATGGACTAGATAGTATTAGAAATAAATTTTGAAGGTTATTTTGTGCCTAAAGGATATTATAGGGGTCAAAATGGATATTGTCAAAAAAAACTTCTTCTTCATGCCATTTTCTTCTTCTTCCTTATCTTCTTCTCCTTTTACTTCATCCTCTTCATTATTTTCCTTTCTTCCTCTCAAACTCCTGTTCTTTAAATTTCAATATCAATTCAAGCTTTTCTTTGCAAATTCAAAATCAATACATATAGATTTTGGTAAGTTAAGCTATGTTAACTTTCAAACTTTTGGTTTATGAAAGAAAATTTTGACGTTAATCTGTTTTATTAAGTTTGAGCTTTGTTATGCTAAAAATAGACCCCTATAATGTTTAAAATAGTGTTTGGGATTGAACTGGATTAATTTTTGGTGTTTTTGGCCAAAATAGGAGTTGTTTCTGCATTTCTGGGTCGATCAGGTGATGCCTCAACACTGAGGAGGTGCCTCAGTATTGGGGAGCCTCCCCAGTACACTAAGGTGGCACTTCAGTGCATTCAGGAGGCTCCTCAGTGCACTAGGGAGGCACCTCAGTGGCTCTTTCGAGTCCCGAAACCCTAACCGAAGTTATTTCAGACCATTTTTCAGGTCCTATACTATATCTTTTAGCCGTTGCTTCTGGATGTTAGGAGCAACTTTAATCCCAGCGGAAGAGTATAGGTCAGAGCCGGATAGGTAGTTTTACATCAGCAGGCTCAGGTGTGTGGATATATGTATATAAAATTAGTTTTGAAACTAAGTACATATAAGTATATGTATGTAAAATTATCAAAATGATCTCTATGATTTAATTACTGATGGTTCCTTACAAATAGGATTTTATCAAGTATCAGCTTGCAAAACATGGTTTTACAAGTTACTTAGCTTTCATATCAGAAATTAGGAACATATGGCATACAATTATGATTGATATAGCAAAAGCAATTTAAAGCATGGATATGTTTAATATTTTTATAATGATTATATTTCAGTGAGTATAGTTTCTTAGCAGTTTGATATATACTAGTGATTTGATTTATTGAACAAATCTATATACTCATGATATGTACCTTTAGATTGCACCATAATGAATGGTGTTTTATTTCAGCGGTTTTATTATGTATATAATTATATCAATAATTTTATATAGCAACTGTCTTGAGGACAGCGCTTGGTTGTGCATATAGCCTTGGGGTGTACAACTAGGAGGTTTAGCTCTGCGCATATGTATGACCAGCAATATGTATACACATGGGCTGACAGTGTTATCATTGCCCCCATTGTGTTAGCAATTAGCAAAATCTTTTGGTTACATTTTAAATTAGTATATGGGATAACATTTTTATAAAGGTTATTTATCAGTCTTATCTCAGTTTTATGGCAACTATATAACTAATGTATATTATTATCTCAGCTAGTAAAAAATAAGTTTATGCATATGTATTATACCATGTTATTTCAGCAACTTAGTGATTATTTCTCAAGGCGGTTATATTTATATCCTTATAATTATTTTAGCAAATAACTCTTATATCACTCTTATTTTAAAATATTTTCAGATTCAGTGAAGTATCAACACTAGCTGGTAGGACCTGTTTTGGTGTCCATCCAAGTGTTTAGAAGAAGTTGAGCCAATATATCTAGACTCTGAACTTTTGTAGTACCCTTAAGATAAATTTGTCAAATAAAATAAATTTGTCAAACAAGTGTTAGAATTGTTATTTGTGGTTTAAGAATGTTTAAAGAAGATTTTTATCATGTATAATAATAGCACTATCTTAAGTTCATCTTGATGCTTAAGAAATTCGCAATATAGACATGATTTATGTTCTACTATCAGCATTAGCATCAGCTCAGTATTTTCAGTATTTTAGCATATCGCGCCTGCTCAACAGCTAGCGGAGCGGGTGTGACACTAATCATTTGCCTAGTCATTTTCTAAGTAAGTTGAATAGTATTAGATTAGATTAGTCAAATAATGCTTCAAGTTCAAGATCATATGCTGAACTGAAATAGTCTGCCCAGTTCCTCACAATTATTTGTCTTAACCAGAACATCAAATATGATTTTGTGGGTAGGCATTTTTTTGGAGCAATCTAAATCATCAGGGCAGTGTTATACTATTCTAAATGTATAAATTACGATCAATTTGTGAGTGTAATTATTCAAAATACGTATTATTTATTATACATTAAACACATAAAATAGGTAAATCATTTTCATCCCATCCCACTTGTTCGAAATTAATCACAAATTAAGAAAGAATGTCCTGACAATGACATTAAAAACATTGGTCATAGCTCCAATATGAAATCATTTAAAGTATAGCCCTGATAATGACATTCACATGCACATTATCATAAGATCGAAATTCTTCTCATGACGCAAGCAATCAACCAATTTGGCTCCAAGTCTAGTGGATGCATTCTTCTCTACACTACTAGTATCTTATATTTTTGCTTAAAAGTAGCATATGACCATGCAAGCACGTGCACTGTAAGCTCCACAAGTGAATTGCACGTACACTTGCTTAAATTGTTCAAAAGGGTTGGCAAATCTATGCTGGAGCCTTTAATTTTTGCCTGAATATATGCATATATAGGCATGCAACTAAACATATGTATACGTCGCTTGCAGACTTAAAATTCTTCTTGCCTTGCTGATCAGGTTCTTTCAAATGAAGGACCAGCGTCATGCATCTCAATGAACACTCTAGGATCCGATGGATGTTTCTTGTCAACAACTTTGCAAACAACAAGATTTGAAACCTGAAAAAAGAACATAGAATTCATCACAAACCTGAAAAAATTTTCATGTGAAACATTGATCACTTCACACCAAATTAATGAAAGTTACCTTTTCTTTAGTAGCAAGATCTTCTTTTCTAATTTTTAGGATTCATCATAAACTGCTGGACACTTCAGAGTTTAGGAAACGACAAATTATTGTTATTATTATTATTATTATTTTGCATCTGATGCTCTTGGCATCCGGTAGCCACAAGAGTTCTGATTAATTTGGAATCGATCCAAGTAGGACCACAATGACGACAAAAATCTCTCAATAATTATTTAAATGAGTACGTTCACTGAAATTTGAAATCGAAACTTTAATTTAAGCGAGAATAACTCCTAGCAGCTGATCTCAACAGTTATTGGCCATTAAAAAAAATTAATTTCATAGGAATCTAGTGGCAAATCATGATGACATAGACAATTGCAAAACACAAATTGATTTCATAAGAATCTAGTTGCGTGGAAAAGAGAAGATGTGGCAAAAAGAAATCGATGTGTTCAATTATATTAATGTATCAATTCATGATGTAGTGTGTCGATGATATGAAGTAATAATAATGTAATTTCATAAAATGATATAAAATAAATGATAATGTTTTTATATTACCGGATGTAATATAAACAGTTCTGTCATGAAATATTTTTTTTACTCTTTTATTTTACGGATTACCAAAAAAATTATAAAAATAAAAATAAAAATAAAAAAAAATTATCATTTGTTGTTCACGGTCCATGACATATATCAGCACCTTAAAATAAATTGTATATGATCTCCTTCCGTCTAATGTGCAAAGAAGCATAAAAAAATCATAAAATTACATGTGGCACTAATTAATGAGGCACAAGCGATCAACATGGTAAAATGGAGATGACATGTCACAACAATATCAAGGTGGCAGAATGCAAGTGGCATTTAACTGTCTTGAAAGGTGGAGCCAAGTGGCTGAATGAGATGATCCAGGTGCTCATTTACTCTCCTCAAGCCAAAAGCATGCATAAATTCCACCAAAGTATAGCCATGTTGGTTTTTTTGCTTAAAAGTACCAAAAACAACACAGCACTAAATGTATATAATCTCCACAAGTGCATTGCGTATAGAAAATATTGTTAAAATCTATGGTAGCTTGGTGCCTTGAGTTTTTATCAATCTGAATGTGATATCATATCATATCATCACTTTGGAAATTTTGGAATGAACAGTAGTAATATTCTACTCTCCACGACGTTCTTGGGTGGTGGTCACTTTTCTCAGATTCAGAAATTGTCCTCTTCATCTTCCTGAGGCTCAGCAATGTTCTCTTCATGTTCCTCGGGTTCAGCAATGAGCTCTGTATGTCCCTCAGGTTCAGCAATGCCCTCTTCATGTTCCTCAGGTGGCTCAGCAATGCCCTCTTCATCTTCCTCAAGCGGCGGCATAGGAATTTCCTCTAATTCTTCCTCAGGCGGTGCAGGAATGTCCTCTTCTCTAGGCACTAGCTGGTTCTTGTTAATAACTTTGCAGACAACCATTTTCTTAACCTGAAGAAATTAAGGAGAAAAAAAAATTCTATTGTAAATCCTGAAGTTCATACATATCAAACTTGAATACCTGCAACGAAAGTCAATTAAATTAAAAGTTCATCACCATCCATATAGTATCATCATCATCTTTTGCAACTCGAACAAGACCAGGATATATTCTGAACTCTTTTACGCTCCATTCAGATTTTATTGGAACAATGTTGAGATAGTCATCTGCACTGTAAAAATCCCATGTCCGTACAAAACCAACAAGTTGATTATTTGATTCATCATATACAAAGTCTTGTCCAGAGAGTCTATAGTAACCTCCATCTGCTGCTAAAATTTCGACAGCTCCTGCAATACCATAGAAGTGCCATTCACCTGGCTTTCCATAAGATTTGCCTGCCACAATACAAGTTAATTTCTCTGATAGGATTTGTATCAAAACACGCAAAAGAGCAGCACATATATATATAACGATCAATGGTGAACTTACTGAAAGGAATTTCTTCTGGGTTGGAACAGAAAACATCAAAGAAAGGGATATGATCATCTGGCAATTCTAGACCCATTATCTTACTCCTCAGATAATAACCCACTAACTGTGAATCAGTAGGCTCAAACTTGTAGTCAGGGAAAACACGACGCATCAGATCAATCATAGGAGGGTGCAGGTCCTTAACAACTTTGCAGATAACAAAATTAAGAACCTGAGAACAAAAATTCATAACTAAAACCTTCAGAAATCCATGTTCAATTAAGCCAAAAATAACAAAGTTAGTTACCTTTCGCCTAGTGGCATGGTCATGTTCTTGAAGCTGAACAATACCGGGATCAATTTTAAGCTCCTGTATACTCCAATTAGAGATGTTTTCATTAGCATAGTAAAAATCCAGTGTCCGTCCGAAACCAACAAGTTGATATGTTCTCCTTCGACCATCAGAATCCTTGTGATAGATTGCTTCATGCCCAGAGACTTTATAAGAACCTTCATCATCTGGTATTAAGATTCTGCCCTTTTTTCTATTAGTAAAGAAGCACCACCCATTTTTCAGTCCATCCTTACAAAGGTCTGCGTCCAAGAAACAATGTAAAAATTAGTTTTTTTTTTTCTCTCACAGGATTTGTATCAAACAGGTGAAAAAGTAGGCATTTACAAGCTCTAAAACAACAAAAAATGCGGTAATTAACATATAACAAAATGAAGCAGAAAACTTATTATATGATTAATGGGGATGAAGTTACTGAAGGGAAGTTGCTGTGGTCTGCAAGCGTAAACATCAACGGTGGGGATTGGATTGCTGGGAGGCAGTTCCAGACCCATTATCTTCCTCTTCAAGTAAAAGCCCACAAGCACATCATTAGCAGGAGGGAACTGCTCCTTTTTCGTCTCATTGCCTTCTTTATTACCTTCTCCGTCTCCAGCTACTTCTTCTTCAGCTCCCTCCATTGATTCTCAGTGTTTCTTTGATTCAATTGCGTGATAATTTGCAGGGAAATGTTGGAGTTTTTGCCATGGATATATATCTGTGTATATGAATATAGCGAGAGGTGTAGCTACTTAATGGTTCTGAAATGAACCTGGTGAACGATGATGGTAAAACACGGTAAAAAAAAAGGTGCGTTTTTTTTTTTTAACCGCAATGTGAAAAGTTTAAGGTTTGATATGTCGTTTAAGTTTTTTTTTTTTAACAGAAATATATATGTAGAAAACGACAGTCGTTCAAATGAGAATTTGATAACCCCGCCTCTCAGAATTTTTTTTTTTTTACAGAATTTTGGTTGTGATTGTGCTAGCTAGAGATCGATGACATGGCATAGGTGAAGACGACATAGCACAGAAATTATAACGAGCCGAACTACAAGCAAGTTACTCAAAATTCGAGGTAATTTGTTAAAAAATGAATCGAGTTCAAATTACACAAAACTGAGTTTGTACGAGTTCGAATAAAAGATCGCGAACTAACTCATAATTTTGATGTATTAATAATTAATTTAATTTTAAATATGAAATATATAAACTTTTATACATAACAAAGGGAAAATTTATTTTTAAAATATATTATTAGAATAAAATTATAATTTTATTATTCAGTAAATAATTTTTTTAATTTATAGTATATTTTTTAAAATTTTTTATATTCAATTAGACTTATTTAAACTTATAAACATTAAACAATATGATTTAAGTTCGGTTCAATTATAAACATGCAAATTAAATATGAATTAGCCAAAACTAAATTGGACACACCTTGTTTACACGCATGGGACAATTACCAATTTATGGTAAAAAATATTTTTTATTCTCATTTTAGGGTAGTTTTAAAAGTAATTCCCATTTTTAGGGTGAAAGGGAAAAAAATTCCCAATTTAGGGTGAATTTGACCAACCTGGACGGTCAAATTGTACAAAACGCTACTGGGAGTAGCGTTTTGTACAAAACGCTACTCCCAGTAGCATTTTGTACAGTTCTGGTCTGTACAGACCGAACCGAACCGACCGGTTCGGTCGATTATATTTAGGTTCGGTTTGATTTCGGTTTTTAAAAATATATAACTGACTGGTTCGGTTTAATTTCGGTTTTTAAGTTGGAAAACTGAAAATAACCAAACCGACCG
>CATIWO010262689.1:0-10113 GCA_949673435.1 Macaranga tanarius | reverse complement strand
AAATAATTATAGAAAATATAAAGAATAAAAACTTACAAGAGAAGACAGACAATGACCACAGTAATTTAAAGTATGAAACCAAGTCTTTCTTGTGATGATATCTCCTCCAAATTTAAAACCAGGAGAAATCAAGTCGTCTGCATCAGAATAGAGCTTCTTTCTACAAGCAAAATAAAGTAAAAATTTTACAGAAAAAAGCCAAAAAGACTAAATAAACAAACGATACTAAACAATCACCATCGCATACTTATTTTGCTTCTTCAAGCCAACTTTGATCCAAATATCGAATTCAGTTTGCCTGTCAAACCTCAAAGGTTCTAAAATATTCAAACTAAAAAGAATTAAATCCTTCGAGACATAATATTCTTTCTTCTTCTTTGAAACTTCCATGGAAGAGCCAAACTCAGTCACAAAAGGAGATTTCATTAAGTCAATTGGTTTCACCTCCCTTTTCATAGGATCAGGCGTAACGAAATCATCCTTATCATCACACACATCAATATCACCCTAAAAAAAAAATTATATAAAACCATATCAGAAACCAAAAAGCAACTAAAAAGAAATAAAAAAGAAATCAAAATAAAACTAAAAAGCTAAACTAATACAAATCAAAAATAAAAATAATTATACAAAAAATCATATCAGAGACCAATAATAAAAGAAACAAAAATAAAACTAAAAAACTAAACTGATACAAGTAATAATACAATAATCATACGAAAGTGTATCAGAAACTAAAAAGCAACAAAAAAAAACCAAAACAATAATAAACTTAAATAATAAAAATAAAAAATAACAAAGAAAAGCAAAGAAAAAATATACAAGTTTACCAATCATTGCTCCAACAGCTCTAACAACATCGCTGATAACATTAGCAACATCAACTGAATCGTCTTCCATGTTCTTTTCATCATAACATAAAAACAACAATTTGAAAATAAAATCAGAAACTAAAAATAAACCATAAAGATAGAAAAATGAATCCGTAGTATAAAAAATATATACCAAACAAGAATCAATTCTAATCTCAGCAACAATGTTAACTGACTTAGCAGCTTCAACATAATGATCAATTACATTATCAACTACCTTCTCCCCCTAACATAAAATAATACAAGATAAAAAAAATTAAAATAGTACAAAAATAGGATCAGAAACCAAAAGTAAACTAAAAAGTAACAAAAATAAAAATAACAAAAAAATAAAAAAAAATATCATTCCAGACACATCTGTAACATCAATAGCTTTGTCATAAAAAATATCAGCAACAGAATGATCACAATCCTTCCCAACACCATCACCAGCATCTTTTGTACTACTATCATCATTTTTAGAATCTTTATCTTCTAAATTAGAAGCAGATCCAAATATATCCTCAAGTGTTACTCTCTAAAAATAAAATGCAACAACTTATTGCAGGCAACAAAAGAAATTTGTTGCTTGCAAACCTTCTTTGAAGGAGAAGGTGGAGTTTAAATTATATTACAGTTCCTAAACAAAATGATTGCAATGAAAAAAATTCTCACCACCAAAGGCTCAAATAGGTGGCCAATGTCAATATATATGCCGCCACACCATTTTCCTGCAAGAATCAAAATGAAACTTTAGACAATATGGAAAAAGTTGACAAAATGATTTTCCCCCCAATCTTGCCAGTTACAATCAAATAAAAGCAAAGGGGTAATCAACTTCATAGACATAACATCAAGTAACCTTATAAACATGTCAATTCCCTTGAGGAGAAATAGGGCCCTCGATCCTCTTTCCAGGTAAAAGAAGCTGAAGTGCAGCTTTAAATGCAGCATAACAAGCAATTATTTTGCATGGTACAAGAAACCTATAAAACATGTACAAAAAATGCAAAAAAGGATTTCACACTTCAAGTAAAATACGCTTCAAGAGTCGACTACCTTCTCCCTTTAACATAAAATAATAGAAGATAAAAAAATTAAAACAGTACAAAAAATAATATCAGAAACTAAAAGTAAACTAAAAAGCAAAAAAAATAAAAAAAATACCACTTCAGGTACATCTGTAACATCATCAGCTTTAACAGAAGACTCTTCACCAGCTTTGACAGAATGCTCAACAGCAGCAGAAGGATCAAAATTCTTCCCAACAACATCAGCAGTATTTTTTCCACTGTTATCATCATTTTTTGTATCTTTATCTTCTACGTTAGAAGCAGATCCACCATTAGCACCTCCTTCATCTTCTTCATTTTTCTTAAAATCAAAAACTGCTTCTTCATCATCCTTAATTTCTTCACCACCTTCTTTTTCTTCATCGCCTTCCTCTTTTTTATCAACTTCTTTTTTTTCTTCCCTACCTGCATCAGCACCTACATCTTTATCTTTAACAAAAAAAAAAAAAACACAACTGCTAGAATTAAAGATGAAGATGTAGGACACGTCGGTTAGAATTAAAGAGAAGTATATATTTTAAGACAATAAACTAAAGATATTTTCTCCCATTGGAAAGAAATGGATCTGAAGGGTGAGGGAGACAACAACATAACCACTGTATGAATTGGATAAAAAAACACAACTGCAAATAACAAAAATATAGAATTGGAAGATGTATCTCAGTCGAGCAATCCCACTCTTGACTCATAGATTAGTGGCCAACCACAGGCTATATCTAATATTTAATTAAAAATAATTCTCAACTAAAGAAGTTGAGAAACTTGATTACAGATGCAAGCTAACCTGCAGTTGAGAAAGCCGTAGAAGAATGAAGATATGAAGCAGGGCACGGAAGAAATTAAAAAAAAAAAAAAAAAGGCACGCGGGTAATAAAAGTAGGACACGGAAGTAATTTATGAAAACTTGAGGTATTTAAGTTATAAAACTTTAAAAAGGTGGTATTTGTGTATATTTCCCTTGTTTTTTATCTTTTACATAAAACAAAGTTCAAACCTGTCTCAAACTTCATTTAATCCATTACCAATCAAACCGTTTAGTTAAAACTTAAGAAAAAAAATATTATAATTATTTAATTTTATGTATTATTAAATAACTGATATCTATATATATATATATATATATATATATATATATATATATATATATATATATATAACTAATATACAAACGCGCCAAATATATTGAAATTTCTTATCAACTTGTTCAAGTCAAATCTTTTTTCTTTTTTTCTTTTTTTATTTTTGATAAAATAGATATTATATAATTACTAAATAGGCTTATTGTTCATCACCCACGATTACAAAGAAAGCACCCCAGGGTAGTTTAATTCATTTCTCTCCTCTGTCAAGCTAAAATTTTCCTTCTGAGTTATGGAGTTCTTTAACAAGGCGAATATAGTCAGATTAAGGAGCTACCATGACAAGTTCTTAATCGCAGACGAGGATGAAGAAACGGTCCGGCAAAGCCACGATGGATCCTCGCATAGAGCACGCTGGACCGTTGAGTTCATCCAAGGCTTTTCACATCTTATCAGACTAAAAAGTTTCAATGGCAGGTACCTAACAGCCTCAAACGAGCATTTCCTACTAGGCATGACGGGCAAAAAAGTCGTGCAAGCTACGCCAGGATCAGAGAAGGATAATTCATTTGATTGGGAACCCAGAACAGAAGGGTTCCACGTAAAGTTAAGGACTAGATGCGGCAAGTTTCTACGTGCAAATGGAGGCACACCACCATGGAGGAACTCAGTTACACATGATATTCCACATAGAACTGCTACCCAAGATTGGGTTCTTTGGAAAGTTGATATGGTGGACATACTGGAATTTGATTCAATTCCTGGTTATATGTCGCCTGCCTCTAGCTTTTGCTCTTCGTTTTCATCGGATTATGCTGGGTCAGAGTATTTGGATATCGGTTCTACATTGGCGACTCATGTATCTAGTGATAGATATGAATCAGGAAGTGAGGTACGTGTGAGTTTTTCTCTTTTGCTTAATTTTTTTTTTTTTAAGTTAAGAAGTGTCTCATATTACATTGGCATTTTTAATTTTTAAAAAAAAATATAACCCCGTAAGGATTCAAATATAGAATCCCCACTATAAAATAATTTTCACATAAAAACATAACAGAATCTATACCATTGAATGAAGTTTTTAAATTATTTTTTATATAAACTTTAGTTAAGAAAATTACAATACATGAGTCTTAAAGATTGAGTGATTGATGCAGAGTTTGAATCTATTATTATTGATTTGTACAATTAATTTCTATTTAATTTAAAATAAAAAGATTGTCTCGTATTATACGGTTTATTAATATTTAAATTGTAAAAAAAATTAACACATATTTTCAATTAAGAAAAAGAAACAATGTTAATAATGTAGGTATTACTTGTGTTGTGATTGAATTGGATCATTGATGTAAATTTAGAGATTAATAATGAATGATCAAGTTCAAGTCAAGCCAATAAAATTGAACAAGTCATTTTTTTTGTTTCTATTTATTTTTAATTTGAGAAATAAAAGTCAAGGTCTTCGTTACTAAAGTACGTACGTCCTCATTTAACAACAGAAGCTGCCAATAATGGCCTAACGCTTTTCTAAATGAACTGTATATTAATATTATAACTATTTGACCATACTTTAAAAATATCCAATTGTATATATATTTGTATAAAAATGGCATCTACATTCATCGCCCATTATTAAATAAAAACTAACCGATTGCTGCAAAATTTAACAACAACTTGGGATGATATTAGGGGTGCTCACGCCCTCCGAAATAGCCGAACCGAAAATTGAACCGACATTATTTGGTTTAATTTGATTTGTATTTTTAAGATTTTTAAATTTTTAGAATTGAACTGAAATTTAGTTTGGTTTGGTTTTATGTAAAAAAATTTCGATTAACCGATATAACCGAATTTTTATTTTTCTAAATATTTTGTTAAAAATATATACAAATTTAATATAAAAATATAAAAAAATTAATGTTTTTAAAATTTTTAGTTTGGTTTGGTTTTCTACCGAAAATTTTGGTTCGATTCGGTTTTGGACCTAATTCGGTTCAGTTCGATTCTGATTTCTTTAGGTTCGGTTAGATGATATCTTCTCCTCCTCCTCTTCTTGTTGTTGTTCTTCTTCTTATGGGCTTGTAGTTTTTATTTTTTTTGTTTTTATCTGAATCACTAGTATCTATAGCCCATTAAATTCTGACTAATCCAGTTCGATCCGGGTAGGACCACAAGAGCGACAAATATCTCATTGTTAGTAGTATAGAAAAGAAAATTAATTTTATTTTTTTGTACAGTTAATAAACTAAATATGGTGATGTCGTTTTATTAAATACTTATATATTTAATATTTCAAGTCACAATGAATTTAGATTTTTTTAAGTAATATTTCCAAATTTAAATTTTATTTAAAAAAACACGTGTTCAAAATTTTTTTATTTTTATATCGAATTTATTTAAACCTCAAAATAATAAGACATCAATGACTACCAATATCAAAAATATTAAATTGTGGAAAAAAAAACTAACACATGCAGCATATCAAAAAAACCGCAGGGATGAATTTAAAGACCACTCACTAGTAATTTGTTTTTTTATATTATATATATATATAAAAAGCAGCAACACGATTAAACGATTAAGTTGCGGTATTGGATATTTATAGATAAACAAAATTTGATTTAGATAACAAAATTTTAGAAGTGTAGATTTCTTTCTCCTTACTAAATTAGTTTTTAGCTTCTCATTCCTATCAAAGGGCCTAACTTTTTTCTAGGCAAATACCATTTCATCTTCTCATCTGTGCAATGAGGAGATAAAAAAACAAATTTGAGAGGAAAGGAGCTGTTGTTTTGTGTCCTTGAAACAGAATGCTATAACCATTACATATATATAATGTCTTTTTTTTTTTTTGCTTCTTCTTTGATCTTAAAAATAATTTCCAGATTATTACATCTAATATTTTTCTTGGCTTTGATAATTTCGTATACCTATCGAGCAGAAGGGCATGGAACTTTTCAAAAAAGCCAAAGTGGTTCGTCTTAGAAGCCACCATGACAAGTACTTAATAGCAGATGAAAATGAAGAAACTGTTACCCAAGATCGAAATGGTTTAATCAAGAATGCGAAATGGACAGTGGAAATTGTTGAAAAAACGGAATGTTTACGCTTCAAGAGCTGTTATGGCAAATACCTGACAGCTTCTAACATGCCATTCCTGTTGGGAATGACAGGGAAGAAAGTCCTGCAGACATTGCCAAAAAGATTGGATTCATCTGTTGAATGGGAACCCATTAGAGAAGGAGTGCAAATTAAGCTTAAAACACGTTATGGACAATATTTACGAGCAAATGGAGGCTTACCACCTTGGAGAAATCAAATCACACATGATATTCCTCATAGAACTTCAACCCAAGATTGGATTCTTTGGGATATTGATCTTGTAGAGATGAGAATACCAGATCATTCGGCACGAGATCCTCCACAATCGATAACTCAACGACCTGAAGTTCTGCGTCCTGAACCACCGCAGCCTAGCAACAATAATCAAGTTGGGTCTGCTGCATCTTCTGAACCTAATTCACCTACTGCAGTTTCGCTTCCGTTTCCTAAATATGCACGAACCGAGGTATGAAATGTTTATCTTTTGCCAGTTTTATAAAACGGTTCTTACAACAGAAAGATTGACAAATTAATAGAATTACATTGTATTATTTGATGCAGTCTGATGAATCATATGTGGGTGTACGCGCAAAGAATGAAGGGAGGCTGATTCATTATTGTGTGGCAAATGACAATGGTGAGGTTGATGAAAACAAAAATAAATCATTCACTTTCAAAGGAAGTGTGGTGGAGGAATTAAAGCAAAAACTGGAGGAAGAGACCGCGCTACAAGATATCATTGTTTGTTCTCGGAATCCGTTGAACATCAAGCTTTATCCCCTCCGATTACATCTTCCTCCGAACAATGCAGATATGCATGTCGTTGTGGTTCCCTCTTCTGCAAAAGGTTAGTAATTTTTTGGCTCTGAATTACCATTATCTTGGCTATCAAATTAAAATGGTAGGATCCAGAGATTTTGTTTATGCTAATCTAACGATGCTTGTTATGTGCAACTTAACAGAATCATTGAATATCGAGCAGTTTGGAATTCCAAATTAATATCCATCAGGATAGCTGCTTGATTTAGCTCCAATTTGAGGTGGTAAATGATCAGGTTGGCACAGTTCAGACTGGGTCATTATGCCAAGCTGATTCAGATAATTCAACGACTCATTAGATTGGAAATCATTTGATGACAGTCAGAATTAATTTATGGGTCTCTTTCATTTCATGTATTTTATATTCTTTTTTTAATTGTTAATATTATTGTGATTTTTTTTATTGTTTTTGCAATCTTTTTTTTTTTTTTTTTTTCCTTTTTGAGGATTTGTAGTTTTTCTGTTAATCTGAAATTAACAGAAATTCTAGTGTATGTTCAGATGTGCTTCATTACCACAACAGGCTATATTTTCATTTCTATATCACCCATTAATGGTCATAAATTCTCTTTCGACTAATCAAGTTTTAGCTTAGCAATTGAAGTAGGACTAATAGTTGCTTTGTGCATTAAGGCCATGAGATTTCCTGCAAGATAACAATCACTAGATTCATTCAACAAACATTAGATTCATAATTTTTCAGACTCTTTTGACTAATCAAGGATGGCTTAGCAATTGAAGTAGCGCTGCTAGTTGCTTTGTGCATTATGGCCGTGATTTTTTCTGCAAGAGAACTATGATTATATTCATTCAACAAACAAATTCAAAAAATCCCCACATTGAAAGATTTAATCTGCCATTATATTATTGATATGATGATGCAATTAAGTCTGGTGATAACATTTCTAATATTGCGTGCATTTGAGCTACATCTTTATTTGACACATCTCCAGAAACAAACTCACTCACTATCCCATCCACTTCTATCATACTACAACCTGGTGTTTTCTTTAACCCTCTTTCACCAATCATTCTATGTATCTTAAATGCATCCTCACCTCTTCCGCTATTCAAATAAATGTTTGCCAACTGAACAAAAGCTGCATCTTCTTCATTGCCATTGCCATCTTCTAGCTGTAGAAGCTCATTAACTGCGAGTTCTGCAAGCTCAACATTCTTGTGGGTTCGACAACTACTTAACACAGCCCCCCAAACTGAAGCAAGTGGCTTCATAGGCATTCTCTTAATAAGCGCAATTGCATCATTCCATCGACCTGCCCTGCATAGCAAATCCACTACACAACTATAATGTTCATGTCTAGGTACAATTCCATATCTTGCTTTCATGTTGTCTAAAAGAAACCAGCCTTCCTCTTGCAAACCTGCGTGCGCACAAGCAGTCAACACCGCAAGGAGGACAACCCAATCAGGCCTAAGCCCGTCTTCCGCCTGCATTCTCTCCAGTGAACTAATTGCTTTCCTCGCATACCCATGTATTGCAAATCCCCCAATCATAGCTGCCCATGAAAATGCGTTCCGTTTAGGCATCTCCTCAAAGACTTGGACAGCTATATTTATACATCCACATTTTGCATACATATCAACTAGTGCAGTCCCGACAAAAACGTCGCACTCCAGTGATTTCTTCTTTACATATTCATGAATCCATTTCCCTTGGGAAAGAGCACCAGATTTAGCACAAGCCGCTAATGCAGTAGTCACACAAAACTCATCAGGCTCAACCCTCATAACAAACATATATCTAAAAACTTTCAGAGCCTCACTCGCCAAATTGGAATTGATATAACCATTCATTAGCACATTCCATTGAACAACATCCGGATGAGAAATTTCATCAAACATCTTATGTGCATCACCCTTTAACTTGCACTTTGCATACAATCTAACAACCGCTGTTTGAATATGCCCATCCGATAAAACGATTCCATTTTTACATACCCAACAATGGATTTGTTTACCCAGAAAAACCCAACTCGCATTTGCACATGCAAATAGAACAAAATGAAAAGTATGGTTTTGGGGCTTAACATTACCATCTCTTAACATTATATCAAAATAATGTAGAGCAAAATGAGGATTTAAACTACGAGTATAAGCTCTAATAAGAGTGTTGAAAACAAAAGAATTGGGTGCTTCAAGCTGGTTAAATAACAGAGAAGCGTAAGAGAGATTACCATGCGGAGAGAGGGCACAAAAATCAATGAGTTTGCTTATTGCATAGGTGTTTGCATGAATGCCATTGACAATGAAAGCTGCGTGAGTAGCTTTCAGTTGTCGCATGGTTGAACATTGTTGGGCTAAGGACATGCAACGCTTCCATGCTTCAATGCTGAGTCTGGTCTCTTGTAAGAGTTGGGTCATTGATGTATGTATGTATCTTTTTGAGTGTGTTTTAATTTGAAAAACTTCAAAAATTATTTCAACACTTCATTTCAATACCAATGTTTAGATTCAGCAATGCTCAATTCACTTCAATATGCAACGCAGATTGTAGCAAAGCTTCAGATACAATACTAGAATAATGGCCGCGCTATGTGGGTTCTATTTAAATAAAATTTATTATTTTGAGTTAAATTATTATTTGGGATAATTACATAAAAAACTCCAACTTTTTATAGGTCTTTCAAATTAAACCCTAACCAATTTTTTCTTATAAATCAAACCACCAACTTTGAAAATCTTGCAAAATAAACCATCCGTCAGTCTGACTTAACAGACTGATGACATGGCCGTTACTTTATGGCTGCTTCAATAACTGTGGACCCTACATTAGCTGACTGGATTGCTGAGTGGACAAGCACTCAATTTCCCCAAATTAATTGAAGAGAACCCTAAATTGAGGTTTTTAGCATATTATGCTCTTGTCATTCTTAATGTCCTTCTCATTCTGCTCTTCTCATTCTTCATGTCCTTTGCATAATTTGAAATGGCATTGAATTTAAATCAGCAATGTTGTGGGCATGGAATACCTACTTGGATTCGATATTCATGGACAAACCGTAACCCAAGTCGAAGGTTTTACAACTGTTCTTTACATAAGGTACAGTTTCTAACATTTTCATTTGCATTGTAAATGTTTGTGGATAAATCGAAAGCCTAACTGATGTCTGGCTGTGTTGATGTAGCAACCTGGAGACTGTAATTTTTTCATGTGGTATGATCCTCCTACTT
>CATIWO010262657.1:0-13062 GCA_949673435.1 Macaranga tanarius | reverse complement strand
CGTTTAAGCATGAAATGAAAGCGTGCATTTGATAAAACAACTGAACTTTTGACACTAAAATTACCATCAAAAGAATGGATATGATGAATAAAGAAATCAATAAAGGGACTGCTCAGATTCCATACTTGTTTATATATATATATATATATATATATATATATTGTTGTGTATGACTCATACCAGATAAAGGGACAGATGTACATGGTTTTTTTATAAATTTACCATGAGTTATATATATATAGTGTATTTGTAACCCTAGAATGATTATTCTCTGAAATAATAAGAAAACAGCCGCTCCGCTCCCGAGGACGTAGGCATATTGCCGAACCTCGTTAAATCTTGGTGTTCTTTATTTTTCTTGTTTGTTCGTTTTTTATTCTTGTTTATTTTAGCGTTATTTCTCAACAGAATAATAATTTATTATTATTAATATTATTATTATTATTATTATTATTATTATTATTATTATTATTATTATTTAAGTTTAGGAGCTATAAAGTATTTTAGTTTTGAAATGATATATTGTTAAAAAGAATTTCTTAGCGACCTGTTATATATAAATGTGATATTTAATTATTATAAAAAAATTAAAATACTAAAGTATTAATTTTTAAAAAATTCCAGACACATAAATAACGTTATCCCGAATTTTGAAGCAAATTTTGCCTTGACAATTAATTTTGTTTCTAGTCATCATTGTCACCTCCAATTATTGAAATTAATCGACAAACGCTTGATCCATCAGAGTGTCTCTAAACACTAATTTAGACGTCACTTGGAAATTTCTTTTAATAGAGTGTGAAAATGAATTTGAATTCTGACATAGGCATTACTTAATTTGTGGTTCAAAAATCTAAGCTTCTTGTTCATTTCATTTGTACAAGCAGCCAAAACATTTCCCAATCAGCCATTGAAATATGCGAAGAAAGATAGTGTGAGACGGAATTCATGCCTATTTTTTTATTGATATTGGTTGCAACTAAGGTATTGTTTTGTGGCGCTTAGCTGTGAAAATTTCCCAAATCATATGATCCTAATCAATCACTCTTTGCTAATAAATTAATGGTCTATTGTCCACTCTAATAAGTATAGAGAGGATTTTTTTTCCCATTTTAATTGTCTGAAATATCTGCAAATTATTAATTTAGAGTGAAAAACATATTTTAAACTCTTATATTTTAGTGATGGATTATTAATGACATCCATATGTCAAACAATTAAAATGAGCCTTTTCTACCGATAAAAAGAAAAAGTTTATCATTTTCTAAATACTAATTCTTCTCTTAAAAAGACTCATTATGAAAGAGTTGAAAGATATTAAGTAAGAAAATTCCAACTTGAAATCTGCTGTGCTTCTCACACTATTTTCTAAATAATTTTTTTTTTAAAAGATACAAATAATTAACTCACAAACAATTAATTGGTATATGTTTCGAGTGTTTTACCATTTGGTCTTGGATGATTAAAATTTACTCAACTATAAATTTTGCTAGGAAAGTACTTCATATCACCACTAACCTGAAAAAGGAAAAAGAAAATGGATTCAAGTAGAGGCGAACAACCTCATGCAGTATGTGTTCCATATCCATCCCAGGGGCATGTTACCCCCATGATGCAACTAGCAAAGCTTCTGCATTCAAGAGGATTTCATATAACCTTTGTCAACACAGAATTCAACCACGCTCGACTAATCCGGTCCAGAGGGCCGGAATCCGTAAAGGGTCTGCCAGATTTCCGATTTGAGGCTATACCAGATGGGATGCCACCACCATCTTCTTTTGATGCAACACAAGATGTCCCATCCTTGTGTGATTCAACAAGGAAGAACTGTTTGGCTCCATTTAAAGAACTATTAAACAAGTTAAATTCATCATCATCAACTGGAGTGCCTCCAGTCAGCTGCATAATTTCAGATGGAGTTATGAGTTTTGGCATAAAAGCTGCAGAGGAATTAGGCATCCCGCAGGTTCAGTTTTGGACTGCTTCAGCTTGTAGCTTCATGGCGTTTTTACACTACACTGAACTCGAAAGAAGAGGCATCATGCCGTACAAAGGTACATCTTTGTTGGATTTCCTTTGTGTTAATCTTAGACAAGGAACATAATTCAATAAAATCCTGCACCATGCTCATGAGCTTATAACTATCCGATAACTCGAATCGAAGTGAATTTATTCACTAGACAGGTGTAAGCTTGTGCCGACAAGCCACAAGCTTAGTATAACCGAACCTTAAAAAAAATAATATCACTCCAAGTTCACATAAATGACACATTGTTGTAACTGAATTTCATCATTCATTGTTTCAGTTAATGATTTCCTGAATGATGGGATTAGTGATACCCCAATTGATTGGATCCCTGGCCTGACTAACATCCGATTAAAGGATATGCCAATGTTCATCGGAACCTCAAACGATGAAATAATGTATGACTTCCTGGGATCTGAAGCATGGAACTGCTTGAACTCTTCTGCAATTATTTTCAACACATTTGATGAGTTTGAATATGAAGTTTTAGAAGCCATTACTGCCCACAAGTTCCCTCGCAATATTTATGCGATAGGCCCTCTTAACTTGCTAGCAGGACACATACCAGAAAGTGAATCCAAGTCAATTGCATCAAGTCTATGGAAAGAGGATCCAAACTGTCTGGAGTGGCTTGATAAATGGGAAGCTAAATCTGTTGTGTATGTAAACTATGGAAGTGTAGCCATGATGACAGAAAAAAATTTCAAAGAATTTGCATGGGGTCTTGCAAATAGCAAGCACCCATTTTTATGGATAATAAGGCAAGATATATTAAATGGAGATTCTGCAGTCTTGCCCCAAGAATTTTTTGAGGAGATCAAGGACAGAGGATTATTAGCAAGTTGGTGTCAACAAGATCAAGTGATTGCACATCCATCAACTGGTGTTTTCATTACGCATTGCGGGTGGAATTCTACAATGGAAGCTGTTAGTAATGGTGTGCCAATAATCTGCTGGCCATATTTTGGTGATCAACCGACAAACCGTCGATACGCATGCACTAAATGGGGAATTGGCATGGAGGTCTATCATGATGTAAAAAGAAATGAAATTGAAGGTCTTATTAAGGAAATGATGGGAGGAGATGATGGGAGGCAAAAGAGGCAAAAGGCTGTGGAATGGAAAAGGAAAGCGGAAGAAGCTACAAATAATGGAGGATCATCTTACAATAACTTTTGCACATTCATTAAGGAGGCTCTCCATTATGATAAGCAACTATTAGAATGAATGCAGGTTAAGATATAGGGAGATTATTACTGTGCATTATTTCTATCTTCATTATTTGATGGTGTGCACTTATTTAATAATCAAAGTAGGTTAATTGCATTATGTATTAACTGACTTCTTTGGAAATTATTCTTATATAATAAGTTGCTTTGGAATTCATTTTAATAACTCTGTCATCAGATTTTTCCTTTCCCTTTTAACTCCCTTAATTTTTTTTAATCTCTATGTTGTACTATTGTTTCTTATATCAAAATTTCCAAGCTCAACCCTTTTCCAATTTTCATAATTCCTATGTCATGACACTGCTACTTTTTTTTGTTTTTTAATTTTTTTTTTTCTGCCATGCTCTTCTTCCTCCTCCACTCGGCCCTACTGTGTTTGGCCTTACTGTGATTTTTATCAATAAAGACTAGATGATAGCATAATATGGCACATTAAGGAGACTCCTGAATTTGAAGGACAAAAGAGTATACTATCAACTTCATGAAAAAAATAAAAAGACATTTTTAAAATTGCAGAAAATAGTGAAATTTATTAAAGTCTTAGCAACCTTTTATTCAGTTCTGTCAAAGATAGTACATTGTTCTGCAAACAATTTTATTATTCTGTATAAACAGTATCCCTATCAAACTACAATAATAGGATGTGCATAAGGCATTTGACAAAGTCCAATGGAAGATAAGTCATACAATGACAAGGTACATGGTGCTTGTGGTATCAGCGTCAGGCTTTATGAATTTCCATTCAGCCTTAGTCTTGAAACCATGTGTTCTGTCTTCTGCAAAGGAAAAACAAAATAATTGAATCATATGCTTAAATTAGTTTCCCATCTGGATGTTAGGTTTAAATGGCCAAGGAAATTTAGTCTCTACAACCATGAATTATGCAGCATAATTGGACAAAGTTAAGGATATGTAGCACGCACAACAATAAATACAATCCAAAAGTTGACAAAAGCTTGCATTTCTTTCCTACTTTCTCTTCTTTCTTCTTATGTATGAGAGGCTTATAGAATGTTGATGCACCTCAATGTAAGAATTTAATTCCCATCCATTCAATATACGTGCAGACATGCTGAAGACTGCAAGATACATATATTTTTCTCATTATTTCTTTTCACAAGAAGCATGTCAACCTATCACTAAACAGAGTAGCTATAATTCCAGGACATTTTCAAGCTTTCAAGCATTTATTTGTTTAGTTTGTTGCTCTACTGCTTTTATCACTCAAGGATAATGCAAGGACTACGGAGTACTGAGCTTAGACACTTCACACAAGGCCAATTTGACATTGGGTGCTGAATAAAGTATTTGATGGAGATGCTTTACGAGGATAAACTGTTGAAAGTACATTTTCTTTCTGCTGTGACTATCATTTAGTGATGTTCTAATGTTCATCTTTTTCTATTGTCTTGTGCTAATTTTATGTCAACATAACCAATAATAGATGCATCAATTTGTGTTGCTTTTATTAGTGAACAGCATTGAAGTCAACAAACCTGCTCTGTATAAGGCAAATACTTCCCATCAAACGTCACAACTACACGATCTTTTCCATCTACCCCCTTCACTTTGTCGACAGAGCAGTAGAAGTCTATGGCTGACATACTGACAAAAAATAAGTAGATATAAGGAAACGATCAAGTGAGTTAAGTCCATAACAAATAACCTCATGCTCAGATATACTCTATTGCATAAATCTAGGAGAAAATTCACCCAATACAGATACCTGAACATACATATAGTAACATCGCAAAATGACCAAGTCATAATAAATTATAGGACTAAAACTATTTAAAGACGAATAAAGTTAAATATATTGCCAATTCAATTGCAATCACACGAAGACTCTTGATGTACAAGGGGAATGCCATGATGGCTTCAGATAGAAAGGCACCAGCATTGCGGCTGCCAGTTGATATATCCTGCAGAAACAGCGCTACTATCTAAAGCTCAGAATTCTATGTAAAAATCATACTTATCTTGATATTTAGAGCTTGCAATTCAAAGAGATAAAGGCCATATAAACAGGAAACCATGACAAAGCTGATAGCTTCCCTAAACAAGGAATCTTAAGACTCTCAAAGCATTGGCCTTTTGAAACTCAAATTACAGAATTCTGACAAGAAAACTTACATGCCATCACCAAACTCCTCATTGATAATTTCCTTAATGCTTTCCCCAAAATGCATGACTGCTTCATTCAACCTACAAACAGAAGCAAAAATTACATCCACTAGATAGAGCATCAAGAAACACAAAATTAAGCAAAGTCACAAACTTCCTTCACCACCATTATTATTATTATTCAAATCCATGAGCCTAAATTCTTATCAATTCCACAATCTTGAAAAATAAATGAATAAAAATATGCATATCCAAAGACAATGAAAGCCCACCTGTAAACAGATGGTTCTTGAATCAAGTTAGGGTCATAAGACCTCATGGGTGGTCTCATCATCTCATGAAGAAGCTCATCAGAAAGTTCTGGCAGTGCTGCTCGTAGCTTAGGGGCAGTATCAGGCTTGAGTTGAGCTTGGCGTCTGAATAACTGGGCCACGTACACGTTGGTCAGCCCAGTCTCCGCCGCTATCTGACTGTAGGTCTTGCCGGATTTGTGTTTCACGGCCAGTAGGTGGTTGGTTACAGTTGCTTTGGTCTCTGCCATTATCGAAGAGGACAAGAGTCAAAAGACAAGTTTGCTTTTTTTTTTTTTTTACTTTCGCTAATGCAGTTTATAGCTGCTGAGGTACTGGATAAAACTTGGGGCACTGACACTTTGATGTTTTGCCGGGAGATAACCTTGCAACACAACAATTTTACATTTAAGTTCTAAATGTTTCTCTTTTTCCAATTCAATCCTAAATTTTTATAGAAATATTTTAATTATAATCATTAATAAATTTAATTTAATTTTTTTAATAAATAAGTTAGTTAAATTTGTAAAATACAAAACACTGTTTAATAATTCAATTTAAAGTACACAGTAACCTTTTTTTAAAAATTTTCTTGGACTGTGTAAATAATTATTTCTTTTAGATAAATTAAATTATTCATTATGAATTTTTTCCCTACACATATCATTTAAATTTAGGTAAATATCATAAATCTATTTGTGTAGATATAGACTTCATTATGATGATATAGAAATTTAAGAAAAGCAAAATAAAAGAATAAAAGCCCGAGTCAGAGTTCGAGTCCAAGTCTAAGCCCATCCTCAGCCCAAGCCCTAGCCACAGTCCAATCCTCAGCCCAGCCCAAGATTTAGCCCAAGCTCAAGCCCCAGTACGAGCCCAAGCTCAAGCCCAAGCCTCAGCCACAGCCCAAGCTGAAGCCGAAGCTCAAGTCCCAGCCAGAGCCCAAGCCCCAGACCAAGCCCATTAGTAATTTTTTTTTTATCAAAGCCCATTAGTATTCGAAACGTATTTTTATCTAAAACGTCAATAAATACCCCTCTTATATCTCTAAAACCCTGGCTTCATACCTCTTCCAAAATGGCTCAAACCCTAGCTCGTTCTTTCACGCGCCACCTCACTCTCTCCCTCAACCTCCCCAAACGCCTCCTATCAACCACCACAATAACACGTCCTCCGTCTCCACCTCCCCTTCTCTTCGTTCGCCGTTCATTACTTCCACTTTCTCATGCCCTTCGCTCTGTCAAACCGACCCGTTTCACTCCGATTCGATGCCGGGTCAACCGTGCCGGTAACTCCGCCTACTCTCCCTTGAATTCCGGGTCGAACTTCAGTGACCGCCCTCCTAACGAAATGGCCCCCCTTTTCCCGGGCTGCGATTATGAGCATTGGCTCATTGTTATGGATAAGCCTGGTGGTGAAGGAGCCGCTAAACAGCAAATGATTGATTGTTATATTGAAACTCTGGCTAAAGTTGTTGGCAGGTAAATGGGTTTTTTATTTTATTTTTTTTTTTATTTTTGTTAGATGATTGTAAAGTTGGATCTTTGATTGAAAATTAATGGGTATTTTATAATGCTTGATATGTGTTTGTTGCTTTGTCTCAGTAAGGAGGAAGCTATTAAGAAGATTTATAATGTTTCATGTGAGAGATATTTTGGGTTTGGCTGTGAGATTGATGAGGAGACGTCTAACAAGCTAGAAGGTCTTTTCCTTAATAATTTTGTTTTTGGGTATAGATAATGTGTTCAAGAATGTGTTTTTATTGATGGGAATTTTAATTCTGTTGTTTTGTTAACAGGGTTGCCTGGTGTTCTGTTTGTTTTACCTGATTCTTATGTTGACCCTGAAAACAAGGACTATGGTGGTAAGCTTTTGCACCTCTGGGTGTATCTGTGTTTGTTGTATTTGCTTATATAGATATAATCTAACAGAGAAAATTGATACTTTGTGAAGCTTATCAGAGGATTTCATGAGTTTGATTTTAAATTTTCAGTCTTGTTTCACTAGTGCCACTCATTTTTACCATTTTTGAAACTTCTTTTCTAGCTCGTTATTTTGTCAGATTTTTTTACTTAACAATGTGACTCTGTAATTGAATTTTTGTTTAATGTGTACTCCATTTTGTCAAAGCTAAAAGAGTCTTGCAGACTATGTATAGCTTTGAATGCCAATAGACTTGGTTTGCGCTCAGCAGTTCTGTGCTTCATGTCTAGATGCAAATCAGGATGAAGCATGATTATAACATAATTTAGTTGTGTTTATATATGAATTATGCAATTATTTTCTTAACAATATTACTGTGTAGTTGAATTTTTGTTTAATATGTAGTCCATCTTGGCAAGGCTAAAGGAGTCTTGTGGACAATGTTTAGCTTTGAATGCTAATGGACTTACATCAAATGTTCGCTCTTAACAGTTTTGTGCTTCATGTGAAGATGCAAATCATTGGGAATGAAACATATTATAACATATTTTATTTGTGTTTATATATGAATTATGAGGTAAAATGTGACTGGGTAATTGAATTTTTGTTTAATGTATAGTCCATCTTGGCAAAGCTAAAGGAGTCTTGCAGACAATGTTTAACTTTGAATGCTAATGGACTTAAATCAAATGTTCACTCTTAACAGTTCTGTGCTTCATGTGAAGATGCAGATCAGTGGAAATGAAACATGATTATAACATAACTTATTTGTGTTTTTGTATAAATTATACAGTTATTTTTTTTAACAATGTGACTGGAATTGAATTTTGTTTAGTGTGTAGTCCATCTTGGCAAAGCTAAAGAAGTCTTGCAGACAATATTTTGCTTTGAATGCTAATGGACTTGCATCAAATGTTCAATCTTAATAGTTCTGTGCTTCGTGTGGAGATCCAGATCAGTGGGATTGAAACATGATTATAACATAATTTACTTGTGTTTATATATGAATTCAGCAGCTTTTTTTTTTTTTTTTTTGGGGGGGTAAAGCACAGTCAATTGTGTTGGATAACCTATGTAAGAATCTACCTTTCTTTTTGTATATATCTTAAATTCATAATGAAATAGGAGAAATATAGTCGCATTTCCTACCTCCCTTTTAAAGATCTTGGTGCATATCCAGTCGATTAATTTGCATCATGTTAATCCATTACTTGCTGTATTTGGATGCTTATTGAAGTCTATTATTAGCTGTTATGGTAAAAGTTCTGTCTTTTGGAGTTGTGGGAAACATGCATGTGTAGTGAGAGGAAAAATCCTTTCTTCCTTTGACTTCTTTATTTGATGACTGATATATTCATTGTCCATTTTTGCAAAGTTGATGATTTCAAGTGGGTAATCTTCAGTTTTGAATGCCAGTGGTCTGGCATTAAACTTCTGTTATTACATGTATGGAGCTGCAGAATCATTGGACATGATACATGAGTTTGGAATGCTTATGTCTATGTTATGGTTGTTGTTGATTGTACCCCCTCTATTTTTCCCATCTAGTTACAATTAGTTGTGGAAAAGTGAATGGCCTTAAAGTGCTTGCATGAAGATTTTCTCCTTGCAGTTTTGGTATTTATACTTTGGATGCATATGATTATTATTAATATACAATATTAACTGTTTTGCTAAAGATTCTTTGTTTTATTTTATGCTTGTTTTTTTTAGTTAGGCTATTCTACGTTAGTCCATCTTGGCAAAGCTAATAACTTCTAGTGAGTTATGTTTAGTTTTGAATGCTATTGGACTTACATTGAACTTCTCTCATTTCCTGTTCTCTTCTTCTGTATCCAATGGAGATGCAGAATCATTGGAGAAGATACATAAATTTTAGAAATTTTGTAAAATTTGTTTTTTTCCCTAATGTTGTTTATATTTGCAAAAACACCTTTAGTCAAACAAGGGTATAGGCTTTATTTTAAAATGATGTATTCATGTTGTACTAGTTCCAAGATGAAGTATTAGCCCTTTTTTTTTTTTTTTTGTCCAGAAATGGTAATCTATCACCTGGCATGTTAAAAGGAAAGAAGAAACTTGTTGCACTGAGCGAATGGTTAAAGTCTTGAGTTAGATTACAGGTGCTCATCATTGCTGATGATTCTGACTAATTTCTGCATATCTATCATGCAGCTGAGTTGTTTGTGAATGGAGAGATTGTTCAGAGATCGCCTGAAAGACAGAGAAGGGTGGAACCACAGCCACAGAGAGCCAATGACAGACCCAGATACAATGACAGAACCAGATATGTGCGTCGCAGGGAAAACATGCGGTGAAAGACCGCATAGAAAAGCTGTATAGTTTCTGGCTCTGGAGCAAGTTTTCTGCTTCGCTATGAGTGATGTTTAAATGCTGTCTAGGCCATGAACTTATAAGAATTGTATGCAATCACTCTAGACACTTGAGAAAAGGGGTAACGAATGTAAGACTATTAATAATATATTGTTACCTCCGAAAGTTTTAGACAATGTGAACATGTAAACCTTAAAGGTAAGTGCATTAGGTGTTGTTTTTGTTGTCCGTCTATGACTGCCCTCCTTTAGTTCTTGACTCGCAGTGTTTGTAACATTATAGATAAATTTAAGGTAAATTTTGCATAACATGGTGGGGGAACTAGCAAGTGTTTAGTAGAATTGATTTGACAGAAGGCAGTCAATTTATTTGGTTCTCTGATTTTGCCAATTAATTCACACTATCACAAAAGCACTCTCTGGCGAATATATCCTACGGGTGATTTTATCACGTCGCCTCAACCGTCATTTAACAACTACAGCTATTCTCTCAACAGAAACAGCCTCTCTTTCGAAACCCACATTTTGGCGCCTCTCTCAAAATCAAGAAAATCTCTCAATTTTTTTTCCTGCAGTAGCAACAACAGCTGGTTCTTTTTCTCTTCTCATCCCCTATTTCTTTGTTTCTTTGTCCTTTTGATTATCAGCACTTTTCTCTCTCTCTGTTCTTTGATCTCATAAATTGATCAATAACAATGTCCAAGAAAGAAGAACAAAATCTTGATCCCAAACCCCACACTTCCAATCCACCCATTGACAAGATCGATCAAGTTTTGTATCAAATAATTACTGAATTAATCGATGACTCATTGAACTCAGCAATTGAATCTGAAAACAAGCAAGAAAAAAATTCCAAGAAAGCCAATGAAGAAGAAGAACATCCCAGGACAGGTTCCAATGAGTTGGGTCTTGAAGAAATAGAGGAGTCACTGAAGGCACTGTTGAAAGTACAACCAGTAGAAGATTCCAAGAACCCGCATGAAGGTGATCAAACAAAAGGTTCTAATGCATCTTGCAGTCCGGTTGTTATTGATAATGGAAGTTTAAAGAACTTGAAAGCCTTGTTCAGTGCACCTGTGCGCATCAACATCAGGCAACTCCGTGACAAGACTAGCAGATTCATGTCTGAGGGTAAGGCATTTCAAGGAATGGGAGCGAAGATGCATGCCCTGTTGAGCGAAGGTGAAGTTACGGATTTCAAGAATGATGAAGGGGACGGCAAGAAGAGTTTCTTGGAGTTGCTAAAAGAATATGATGAATCTGATGATGACTGGGAGACTCTGGAAGGATTGAAGAATGCAGCAGTGGATCAAGCGACTGATCTGTGTCATCTGGTAGTTGATCTCATGTTTTTAATGCCAGATGATAAGCAATTGGTGGAGAAATTCAAAGTGATAGCAACTACACTCAAATGGGTATGTAAAGGTGAAAATAATTCTGTGGTGATTCGAAGGATTGTTGATTTGCTTGACGAAGCTGATACAGAAATGAGGAAGAAGATGGAACACAAGATAGCACACAAGCCAGTCAGAGTGATGGGAGTGGAGATAGAGGAAGTATGGTTTGGAAATCATGAAGATGCTATAGAGGAAGATGACACAGATATATCTATTATTGGATTGCTCAAAGAAACTTTTCGGTTGGAGTGTTTCTGGACGCATCGAGGATTGCTTGATTCAAATATGTCAGTGATTGATGCATTTGAGTTGCTGTTAGCTGAGCAAGCAGAATTTGAAAAAGCATGGAAGATGATAGAACTTGGGGTAAGAGACTTGATAGAATCATATGTGAACACAGAGGAAATCAGTGATGAGCACAGAGTATTGGATTGGAAGATAAATGAACTGTGGAAACGAATTGAGGAATCAGAGAAGAAGTAATGAAGAAGATGCAATAGCAATAGGAGTTACAAGGGGTCAGCATTTCTTGTTTCTCATATTGGTTTAGTTTTATGGTTAGCTTGTGTAGGCTCAAGTTGTAGAGATAGAAAATACGAAAGGGTAGTCAGAAAATGACGTATTGAAGAATTATTAAGATGATCATAGTATAGCAACATATCATCTTTTAATCGCATTACTAGCAATGATATTATATGAATTTGAATCCCTTATTTTTGTTTAGTGGTTGCATTTTTTGTGTGTGAACTAATGCTTGATGGTTAGCTTGAAGCTACACTGGCAATATCAGGAAGTGTCTATAGCATCAGCGTGTACTGCTTAAGTTACCTCTGCCATAGATAGAAGTGCAAAAGAAAAAAAAAATGTATATTTGAGTAAAAATGTGACATTTCTTTTCACAAGACTAAACAATAGACTAAATGGCCAACAAGCATAGGGGTTGCATATACTTTCCAAGGTATAATTCCATGTACCTTTTCACCAGTGAAAAATACACCAACTGACAAATGGCTGAATATTTCATCTCCTTCTTAAAAATACAAGGGCTCACTGAAAGGTAAGGTTTTATAATATAGGTTTTGCCAAAAAAGAAATGTAAAGAATCATTTTAATATATACAATTATTCTAAGAAAATATTATAAAGTAATATATAATTTAAATATAAATTTTTAAGAGTCTGCACACAAGCATATATATATATATATATATATATATATATATATCTATCATTAAATTAACCTATTGATAAATTTTTCTGGATCGATACCTGGGCTACTCCATTCAAGTTTTTTAAGTTTTCTAAATAGCTTATCATTGAAATTTCAGAAGAGAGCAGGACTGATTAGTTTTGGACATCACAACATTTATTTGAGTAAAAATGAACATTTTCTTTTAACAAGACTAAGCAGCAGACACCGTTGTGGGCCTGTTTGACATTGCTGTTGAATTCTGCTGTTGCTGATTTGAAAAGTGATGATTCAAAAAGTGCTGATGAAAAAAGCAATTTATCTGTTTGGTAATAAATCTAAAAAGTACTGTTTTGGTAATAAATCTGTTTAGTTAAAGTTATTGTAAAAGTGTTGTTTAAAGTGAAATGACTAAAAAGGATAAATATTTAAAGAAATGTAATTTTGATATTTATTTATGTTAATAATTAATAAATTATTTTTAATACTTATTAATTTTTAATAACACACGTACATTTATTTAGTTTATGTTATATAATAAAATTTATCAAA
>CATIWO010262652.1:0-11017 GCA_949673435.1 Macaranga tanarius | reverse complement strand
AAGAGATGGAAAGTGCATGGCTTAATCAACTAAAGGTGTTTCAAAATACTCAGCCGAAGTCTCTTAGTTGGAGTTTACCATTTCAGGGATGTGAGACTCTCAATACTGATGGGTGTGCCGTGTGCTAAAGGAAATGGTGTGACTGCAGGAGGAAGGGGTGTGCTGCGTGATGCTGACGGCAATGGATGGGCTAAAGGGCTTCACAACTAACATAGGCAGGTGCACTGCTAGCTCCTGAGGCTGAGTTATGGGCAGTACTTTCAAGGACTGAACGTAGCCTGAAATGAAGGTCATAAAAAGGTTATCCTAAAGGTGGACTCGGAGCTTGTAGCTAATAAGTAGAGAAAGACAACATGTCAGGGAACTCATGCTAATCTTGTTCAAGCTTGTCTATCGTTTCTAAGACAACAATGGGAAGTGGTAGTGAATCGTGTGTACCTTTAAAGAAATGAAAACATACTAGCTAACCTATCTCTAATGCATGATAGAGGGGTTGAAAATCTTGAGGATCCTATGTATATCAATGGGAAAAAGTTTCTTAAGATAGTTACCAATTACTAAGCAGAAATCAGTTGAATCATTTTGGGAAGTGGGGAACTTGTATTATTGTTTTGCTCTTAATTTCCTAGTAATTTTGGTAGAACTTGGTGTGAGTGGTTTGTTTTGCCAGAAGAGATGGCAGGTTGCTATTACTTAACATTGCAGCACTCAAATAATTCATCTGGTTCTTGGAGATTAAGCTGCAAATATATGCTAGCAGTAGTTCATGGACAATAAAATTACTCATGTATAGAAAATGATTTCTTGATCTCATAACAGAACTAGTATACACTGATATAAATGGACATGATGTAACTTACTAACAAATCTTATCAAGTTATAAATTTATCTTCTTATGATTGTAGCATCTTCTCCTATCCTTTTTCGCCAAATGCACAAAGCATCAAATGACACGAAAGAATGATGCTGCATCGAACTGCATACATTGATTGCAATGTCATACTTGTAAAAGGATTGGACTTCGCTAAGGGGAAATTTTGTCTGTCTATTTTCATGCAATATAGAAGATGAGGACCACACCTCTTCTCTCACACAAACACAACTTTGTCAAAATCTCATTAAGAAGTATGGAGATTTGGAGATAAGTTGTGAAAACGTGGCTCTCTATCTATACCTTTCATGATAGATTGCAGATCAGAGAACTAGTGTTGCTTTAATCATTGCAGAGAACCATGCACTTCTCTACTCATTGATATCGTTTCAATTTTGGTCTTTAAATAATGTTGAGTGCCAATTTGATGCGAGTAACTGTGAATATTTAATTTGGACAACATAAACCTGAACCATGCTAAGTTATTTCTAGCTGTTTTTGATGTTTGAATGGATCTTTATGAATTGCAACATATATAGAAGAAAAATGAGTACAATAAACAAATTTGCTGATTATGGAAACATAACCATATACTATAATGTAACACAAAATAAGGAAGAAACTTGCAATATCTCTCAATTACTCAAAAGCAACAACTGCTATCACTTCTCATACAACACCAAGCTATGTGTGGTATGATAATTCTTGAATGCCTCCATGAAAAAACCAAGGCAAAAACTTCAAAACCAAAAGAGCCCTTTCAACTAAAACAGAAACCAACTCTACTGTAGCATAAACCATACTTAGATAATCCTAGTGAAACTACCATTTACACTTAAATACTAACAGAACAAGCAGAGACAAAGTAGTCCATATTCTGAGAAGAAATGGTCCCTCTAGTTAGCAAGAACTTCCCAGATCAACTCAGGATCAAAAGAAGGCATTCTTGCAAGTGAACAGTCCTCAAATTCCAAGCCTTGAGGCACTAAATTTGGATAACCTATAGAATCAGAAGAAGGAGATTTTTCACACTTCCAAAACCCATCCTCAGAAACAGTTGGTGAAACCAAGTCACTACCCCAATTTTCACCAAAAACAGTAGGTGATAAAGATGATGAAGATGGAGATGGAGATACAGATGATGAACTTGAATCAACCCGCACTGTGTTATTTTCACTCACAGCAACATTACCATTGATCTTACTCTTCTTGGCAGCACTCTTTTTAGCCCTTTCTCTTCTCACCTTTTGACAAATAGCTTGAATCTTGGCATCAACTGAAGTCTTCAAAGCATTCAATTTGTTAAAATCTGTGAATCCTAACTTGCTTGGATCTTTGAGATTTGGGAAATTTAATCTTGCATATTCACCTCTAAGCTTATAAGCTGCACGATCATAGGCAAAAGCTGCAGCTTCTGCAGTATCATAAGTACCTAACCAAACTCGCATTCTGTTTTGAGGTAGTCTAATTTCAGCCACCCATTTACCCCAATGCCTCTGCCTCACTCCTCTGTATAATTTCTTCTTGGTTGGAGCTAAATAGTTGCTTGTCCAGACAGAATTTTGAGGTGGGTTTGTTAGCAAATTGGGAGAAAACGAACTGCTAGCAGTACTTATTCTGTTTTCTTCAGAAAATTTCTGCAAGAGATCTCTCTGGCGGAGATACACTGAAGACCCTAAAGGCTCAGAAACAGGGGAGGAAATTGTGGACTCTGGTGAGCAATGAGAGAAAATTGAATCCAGAGTGTTGCTGCTGCCTCCAGCTAATATAAGCTGAGACAGTGAGGATCCAATATTGCTGAATCCAAACGGAACGTTGTGTTCTTGCATTCTTTCCATGGTTATGGAGGAATTTTGTGGGAAAAAAGAGAGAAAAAAAACAGAGGAATAGTTTCAAGAAGATGAATGTGGAGGCAACAGGGAGCTAAAAAAATGTCCCTTCCACCTTCAAGAATTGGGAAAAGAAAACTGAAGTGATTTCAAGAAATGAAAACTTGAAAATGGAGCTGAAGTGGGTAAAAATCAAAATCAAAATCAAGAAAATGAGTAACGAAAAGTTGAGAAATTGAACTTGGAATCTTGAAAACAGAAAAGCAGAGTAGTTATGGAGAGACAGGAAGATTTTGATTATTTGTTAGAGAAAGGGAGATTTTTTTGTTGTTATTGTAGGGTAGATGAGAAGGGGTTTGGGGTACTATGCTGAGCATGTGGTTAGGTCCCAAATGCCATATTTATAGCAGCAGAGTAATGCAGATCTTTTCAATTCTGCTCACAAGTTTGAACATGTCCTAGCTACAGGAAAAATGCGGTTGCTTAGCCAAGTCCCTTGCGTTGACATATTATAGTCTCGGGCACAAGACCGGTTTCTTCCATCAAAATTTTGTTAAATTTTAAAATATTGGAGATATATATTTATTTAGTAGGAGATGATATATTGTATTGTTTTAAAAAATATCCAAAACATTATTAACAATCATTATAATTAGTTGATAAGAAAGTTATTCTCGCTTAAACGAGGTTTCGAGTTTGAGTCATGATATATGCAATTATGTTAAATAGTTATTAAAAATTTTTGATGTTCTTATAATTTTGCAAAATTGAATTGAATTAATTAGAATTCAATCAGTAATTTAGATAAAGAAAAAATTCAAAATATTTTATAATTGTGTAATTTTTCTTGCTTAAAATGTTAATTTGTTTTGGTTGAAGATTGAAAGTCAGTACTTGTATAAGTGGCTACAAGTATGTATAATGCTCTATCACTTCATCTAGTTGTTAAATAACATGGGATAACCAAATATAGGAAACCTGTAGAATATAAGAGTGTTGCATGTCCATTTGACTTATTGTTAATTAATTTAGAAGTATATTTATTCTATATTTATACAGGCATTTATAAAATTGATTTTAGTTGCCAATTACAAAACTTATATGCAATATGATAAATTAATCGATGAATTCAATTATAACTAAGATTAATAATAATGGAGGATTTTTTTTTTTAACAAAGACGAATATATATTGAAAGTTAGTTGAGATTTCACTTTGGGCAATACTTCACTACCCTAATATATCATAATAAATGCACATATCATAAATCCTAATAAATGGACAGTTTATATGTATTTACCAAATTAAATTCATAATGTACTAATATTATAAAAAAAAATTACTATTTAACTACTTTTATTTTGAAAACTTGAATTTAATAGTAATAATAACAATAACAAGATATATTTACGGCTTTTGCTACAGTGTAAATGTTTGCACCGGTACAAATGAAATTACAACATTTAATTTTAGTTTTTATTTAATTACAACCATTGATTATCTTGGTGTATCAATACCTGTAAAATATATCAATGGTTACAATTAAATGACAATTAATCTAATGGCTAATAGTTTCATTTGTACCAGTGTAAACATTTGCACAATAGAATGACTCTTTATTTACTCAAAAAATAATAATAACAGGATATAAAATTGATAGTGGTTGGAATTTTTCTCTTTTAACATGATTTTTTTTTTTTTTTGGTCTGATATATGAAATAGTATTAAACTAAGTCCAAAGTACAAGGACTTAAAAGATAATAAGGATTATCTTCTTTTAACATGAAAGTCGTTGTATAATTTACCCAAAACTTATGGAAATCACACACAAAAAAAAAAAAAAAAAATTGAGAAATGTGTATCAATTATCAACTAAAAATTAAGCTTTTAAACATTTTGCAAGCTGGAAAATCATGGATCAACCAAGGAGGAGGTGTTTCAAAAATTGTTGACTCCGTGTGGTCCCAACGTCTACTACTTGCTAAAAAGCTACTTTTTCAATTTATTATGGGAGAAGTCAGACCTTCTTTAATGCCTCATTACCGTCTCTGCCACGCGTCCTTTAGCCTGTGGACTCCTTTTTTCTGGCCCTTTTCATCTAGGCTCGGCTCCGCTTCGAGCTTCATCCATTTAGCGACCCTCTTTTTTTTTTTTTCACAAATACTTAGTGTAGCAAGTATCTTAACAATTGCTGACTGATGAAACCCTTACCACATGCTTATAAACTCAAATCTCAACTCCTACCTAAGCGATGTGGGACAAAGATTCACCACACACTTCTGCTATGATTAGCAGCGACCCTCTTCCTTACCTCTGTTTTTTTTTTTTTTTTCATTTCATGTTTTTTTCATATTTACCTGTATTATTTGGTCTAATAATTAAAACTTTTATGAGCATGTACTGCGGGCTATTGTTTAATGTATTTAAAATGCATTCATGCTCATCTTACACATGCATATATAAATTATTTATCATGTTTGGAATGTTGATGGGTTTATCAAATGATTAATTCAGATGATACAAAGTTTCATGTGCCCTTGGACATTATCAATTTGCAAATATATATAATTTTATGACTTACTTCCTTTGTTTAAAAACTATATACAGTTGTGACTCTTTTTTTTTTTTTTTGGATAAAAACTAATGACTTTTTAATTTTTTACTTAGTTTTGTTTCATTGTACCATATAGCATACAATTAATGTTTTTTTTAACTGATACAATTAATGTTTTTTTTTTTTATCAAAATACAATTAATGTTTGAGAAGAGCTATCAGCATATAATAAATTCATTAGCACATAAACAATCAGTTCTACCATATTCCTGACTGCCGATAGGGACAAACAATAATGTGACATTTTTTTTTTATATTTTTTTTATCTAGACCTATTCTGATGTCAATCCCACTAATGGTACCAACCATCCTTAGGTGGATTAATCAATAATGTAACATTATTACTAGTAAATCTTATATATGATTATTATTTGAGACAAAATTTTATACAACGATATTTACTTAATTTGTTCTAAAAAGGGAATAATATATGTTTTATTTAAATATATATATATAAAAAAATCAACATGAAGACTCTTGTTTATAATTAGCCAGCTTTTTTTGAAAAAAATATAAATTTCTAGCATATTGATTATGTTATAAGCTAAAAAATAGTAAAATATAAATACCAAATAATGATAATTATGTAAAATATTTTATCGTTTATTTATTATTTTTTTTATAAGGAAAATAAATATGCAACATTATACGCAATAAATTTTGCACATATTTTATAGTGAGCATGGGCAATCTAAACGACCTTTGTACATTATAGAATTAATAATAGAGGAAAAAATAACTATTGTGGCTGCTCAAATCGCCATAAATTTACAATCACCACTCATAACACTAGCTCTGCAACTATGTGTAATGACATGATTTTAAGAGAAATATTAAAATCAGGGTCTATTCTTAGCTAGCTAGCTAGACGCTTTAAGCTAATATATTAATGAAGAATATAAAGATTTATCAATCAGGTGGTTTGATTGGTATTCTCACTTGTGAGAATTGTGAATGTCTCAAGTTCGAACACCCACAGTTACCATCCACAAATATTGATAGGAGTTATCGTCGTTATGACGAATGATAAGGGGATGACTACCCCCTATTGTATATACTACGGTCCATTGGACCTCCACTGTATATAAAAAAAATATATAAAGATTTAAAGAAATTAATTTTATTACATTCCATTTTATATGAACTTTCTTAATGAATTAAAACTTATAATTCATTTAAACTTATGAGATCTTAAGTTTGAACTTTTAATTGCTTAAGAGATCTTAATCTAATAGCCAAAGTTTTGTATAAAGTCCCCATTTCCCTTGTTCCAACTTTTAATATATAATTTATAATGTTAAAAAAAAAGCTTTAAATTATTTTTCATCCAATATTCCTGATATTGGATAGTTATAAGGACTCAAACTATTTTAGAGTCGAGTTAGATGAACTCAGCACAAAATCCTATCAAAATTTATTTTCTCTATATATAATATTCAAATTCGAGACCTTATTTAAGAAATTTTAAATTTTTTGCCACTTAAACCAACAAATGTTAATATAAACTTTAATTATTTTAATTTAATTACTTTAATTAAATTAAAAATAAAATTTATATGGGCAAATTTTATTTTCAGATTTAACTCAATAATTATTGAGTTATTGTTAAAGAAAAAAAATGAAGAAAAAGCTTTAGCTTAATTGTGGCAAGCCATTTTAGTTACAAATTGCAATATAGCTTGTGAGGACGACCAAGCGAAATATATGGATAAGTTAGAGCTAGAGAAGGGAAGAGAAGAAAAAAGAACAAAGTGAGCAAACACAACCACAGATTGAATAGGGTTATAGAAGTATTGTTTCAAAAGAGAAGAAGAAAGCTACATATCAATCGATCTTTACCAAAAAATGGGACCGAACTCGGTGCATTAAATTCATAAAGGTATAGGGCTTGAAAAGGTGATTACATATGGTGGTGTCTTCTTAATCGACACACACAACTAGCTAGTGAAAGGAAAGGATACATATATATCTCTTAATTTAATTGAATGCCCTCATCCCCCACAAAAACTATAATGAATTTACTCCCTTCTGAAATTGCATGTGATCAAACCTAACTATTTTTCCCCACAGGTGAATCTTCAAAATGCACTGCTTTTAAGCTTTTTTTCTCTTTTTGTCCTCACCTCCATTTTCAGATTTTTCACTTAATTTCGTTTTCTAAGTTATCCCTTCACTCCACTTAAAGTCTCATCAAATTAGTTTGGTCATAGAGTTAAAAATGTTACTGAAGTTCGTCATTGCAGTTCAAATGATTTAATGTTTTATTAATTAAAAAGTTACTCTTTAAGTATTGACTGTATAATAGTACTGATCATCTCTTTTAAAATATAATAAAAGACTGCACAAATTAATAACGGTATAATACGAATTTTGTATTTTATGATAAACTTAATTAGAGCGATGTAATCACTAAACTACCATCTCACACGTTAAAATAATTTAATTTAAAAATGATAATTAATATCCGACAACCATTAATAATTTTGATTACTGACTAGAGGTGTATTAATCCACTTTTTACTGAAAATATTACGGTGAAATTAATTATAAATGATGTAAATAGTGTAATCTTTCTACGAATTGGCCCCCCAAAAAAATTATGATAAAATTGAGGGGTGAAATATTTTTGGGACATGGCGGTGGTGGGACTGATTTTAACATGCAAATTCAGCTGAAAACTTCCTTTTTTTAGATTTGACTTTTGAAAAAAGCAGTGTTTTGTCCGTATGTATGACTTGGTCACAAGTCGACAACTAGAACACGCCGACTGCCAGGTGGTCCTGTTGCTTGATGCAGACACGTAGCCACAATATGGTCCCATGTGTCAATCTCTCATTTCCATAAATAGAAATTTCCCAAATTCTCGTGATTCTTTCGAAGCTAGCCATTTTCTCGTTTCATGCAGCTGCATATTAGACTTACGTGGCTTTTTCATTTTTCATTTTTTTTTTATAAGTCCCATCCTCATTGGCACGTTAAGACTTAAAAGGATTTGTGATGTCATGCTGATATCACAGAGATGAAATGATGTCGTTATCATTCGGGGGTGTACACAAGCCCAATGAGTGGCTAAGATGGGCCAGGGCCCATGTATTGGGCACAGGAAGACGACATTGTCACCACTTGTTGGGTCCCACATTATACAGTGATTTTGGCCTATGATGAATTAGAAAATTAAACCAATCAAAATTTAGTATTTAATTGAAATAATAAAAATTAAAACCTAAAGAGCACATGGGTGAACCCTAAATGACTTTATATTATTGGATTGGCCTTCCAACTCATCATGGATTAGAATTATTATAAAATTTTTCCACATTATCCAGGTTACATGGAAAAAAATTTCTTACGAACTCTGATTATATTACATTATATGATTAAATTTATAATATAGAGAATACATATTTTATTTTTATTTTTATTTTTGTCAAAAGGCATAAATAGATATATCATTAATTAATAATGAATGATTTAAGGAAGAGAGTAAGATTTTGTAATATAAACATTAAAATAATAAAAAAATTTCCTCTAATAAAACATATCAATGAGAGAAATAAGAAAACATTTAAAAAGAAAATAACAACAGTCACAATAACACCAGTACTTTGGTGTCGCATACAGAAAATAAGTAGACTGATAAAAATATAAGCCAAAACCTGTAGTGGATAAACTTGACTCCCAAATGGTATTTTTATTGATTAACTATAAAATATATAAAATATGTATCATAAATGTAATTATAAAGTAGGATGTAATATATGCTTAAATTGTGGGACAAGATTTTCGAATTCGACATCGTTGAATTAAGATGGATGTGTATGTGTCTTAAAGCATGTAGATTGAATTTATTCAGTCAGCAATTATCTGGACGAGTGCGCAGCTACTTAAGTCTTTAAATCAAAAAATTAAAAGGCAGATAAAAATTGTCTTGTTTGATAATAACAAGATTATGAGTGTGCATGCAATAGGAAGTATTTTTTGATGACTACCCGTTGGCTGGAACGTGATCCTGCCTACTCTTGCGCTTAATATTATGCTAATGCATTTGTCATGTTTGGCCTTTATGGCTTAATAAAATCATGTTGCCAAAAAAAAAAAAAAAAGATTATGAGTGTGTGGTAAGATGTGATTGAGATTTCGTGATCTCTTATAAGCTTTTAAAGGAGTTCCTCGTGAATAAGCAAAAGGTATGGATGAGAGTTGATAGATAGAAAGAAATTGATACTACTAAAGGGACCACAAATTCTTCAATTATGTTGTCATTACTCATTAAGAAATAAGGATTGTTATTGGTTAGCTTTGGGAGTTTATTACTGTTGTGATTTGAGATCATCAAATTAAATTGGTAAAAGGGTGGAAATTTTTGCATTCATTCTCTTAATAATGTATTTTATTTTAACTCCATTAACAGTTTAAATGAAATTACCCTTAATTTAAGATTATTATGTACATTTCACAACAATCAATATTAAATTTAAAAAATAATTCAATTATTCATATGTAAAGAAAATTTAATAACTTCAATACAAATAATTTACTTTGATTTCATAGTTTTTGTATTATAATCACTAAGGATAATATATAATATGTTATTTTATTTTTGTTCAAATTATTTTGCTAAAATTTTATTAAAAACAATTATATGTATTTGCTAATTTAATTATGTAATAAATATTTTTAATTGTTTAATGCTTTTAAGTCTTTATACATATAATATTTACATTTTAAAAAAAAAACTGATGGTGAATTTAACTTTGATTTTCTTCGCTAAATTTTTTTTAATAAAAATGATAGGATAATATTAAAAATTATATATATTTAAAAATTAATATAAAATAAAATAATTAAAAATATTAAGTTAAATGTATTAATTTTTTTTTTTGAAAATTAATACATTAATCTTCATATTAGAGATAATAACTTCATTACCCTTTCATTAAAAATAATAGCAAACAAATATAACTATTTTTAATAAACTTTTAGCAATATAAGTTAAACTCAAAATAAAATAACATAATAAATTAATGAAGTTATAAATAATTCTTAGTGGTTATAATATAAAAATTGTTAAATTTAAATAAATTATTTTTATCACATATGAATTATTAAATAATTTTTTAAGTTAATATTGACAGTTGATGAAAAATATATAATTATTTTAAAATAAGGACAATCAAGTCATTTAAATCATTAATAAATTTAAAATGGAGTTCAATTATTAAGAGAATGAGTGCAAAAATTCATACTCTTGTTAAAATCCTTCGCAAAATTGAGATAATATGGCAACCTTTCAACTTCAAATAATTTATATCCAATTATATAATAGGGAACATTAATTAATTAGTACAAGTAAACTTTGTCTACGTCTATCTTGTCCACATATTCATGGGCAAAGAGAGTGTAGGAGCAATAGCCCTTCCAAAGTTTCTAAAATTGCCTATAGAATTTAGTGTTATCCCTACAAATTTTTGCATATCTTCTAGTTTAGGCAGGCCTATTTCTACCTAAAATCATTTTCATCCTACTACAATTCAATTTTAGCCCCCTAAACATGTATTTCTACTCACTACAAAAAACAGGCGATTTAGCGACGGATTTTTCCGTCGCTAAATTAGAATTTTCCGTCGCTAAATGGCTTAGCGACGGAATAACGACGGAAAATTTTCCGTCGTTATTTTGCTCGTCGCTAAACTTTAGCGACGG
>CATIWO010262597.1:0-13670 GCA_949673435.1 Macaranga tanarius | reverse complement strand
AGAAGAAAAATAAAGTGAGAAGAGCCAGGAACATTTCATAAATGTAAAAATTCTGCTTAAATCTCCTAGGCTCCCTTTGCTTGTTTGTTTTTTAAACTTTTTTAGCAACAAGTGAACCCACGCAAGATTTTTTCAGGATCTCCTTCCTCACATCTTCTTTTTCTTCTTTTCTAGCTCTTCCTTCTCTTCAGAACACCTTCATCTCTCTATCCCCGCTGACCATTAGAGGGACACCGTCTGACTTGAGTGTCAGAGGGGCTTTGGGCAAACCAAGCCCTCTTAGCTCACCTATTCTCTTTTGATAGGTTAACCATGGCCAAGCTGGAGCTGAGAAATTTTGGGGACCCATTAAATGGCGCCGTTTGAAGGAAAAGGATGATCTTTATTACTTAAGAGGTTATTCTTTTCCTTTGAAATCTCTTGCATCATGTTTGCTATTAATTTGCAAGTGAAGTTAGCTATGCTTGTATTTTCTACCCCTTTTTCTCTGTATTTTCTCCACTGAAAATTGAAGAAAATTATATGAGTTGAGCTTTTGTATATTGGTCTTATTCTTTGTATTTTCTCCATTGGAAATTAAGTAAAAAATGAAGTGGTAGTGGTGAATATGTGCTTGTTATATGTTGTATATGAAATTCTAGGTTGTTGTGGTTGTTGTTACATTTATCTTATTTTTGGAAAAGAAGTTATGATTTTTTTATGATAGTGGGGTCGAGTTCCACTGTGAGCAAAGGGTATGAATTAATTGGGGATAAAAAAGTGATAAGTTCCTCTCAGATGAGTCCCAAATGGCCTCAAATGATGCATAAAATAATTATCCAATTGCTATGTGATATCTGGATGTCTCTCTGACCAATGTGCCATGTCATGCCTACCCTTTGCCCCACTGACTTCTCAGACCAAGAGTCTCAAGCCCTTATGACCAGAGGGGCTAAAATCTATAATATTGATTGGGTATCTAGCTGTCAAGCTTAGTGAAGAAGACCTCTACTCAATCGTCTATTCACATGAAAATCAACACCCAACGGGGTATATGGAAAATTGCCTATCCACTATGATGAACGAGTGGCTAATCCTAGCTAGAGAGATCTCTATCAGTACTATGCAATCACCGGGAACCTGGTGATCATTGGTAAACTCTCCACGTTGGCCAGAGGATAGCTAAAGGAATTTTCATCTGAAATATTTTATGTGGAAATCACGTCCGATCTTTATCTTTTTGAAGATTTTGAATTATGCTATATATGAAATCTCTCACGGAACTCTATGTATGAATTATTTCTTTGACTCTATGTGAACTAAGGGGTCCATACCCTCTTGAGAATGAGGATTTTTCCTATTGGTGTATTTTTGTCCCCATGATCAAATGGGCAAACCTCTCTCTAATCAAAGAGCCGAACCTCTCTGGTCTTCTCTATACATCACCGAGTCCCCCATGGGAATAGAAGCTTCTCTGCGAGAAATTACAATCTATGAATCTATAACTTCCTTAAGGGAGAAATAGTTTTGAATAAAGATTATCCATCACCCATTTGGGTATCCCAAATTCCTCTAAGCTAGAAAAGCTCCCTCAGCTCAGAGAGTATCCCTTTAAAAATCTCCCCCATGGGACCAAACTCCCTCCACTTAGGAAGGATCATCTAACAATCTCCCCTATGGGAGCCAAACTCCCTCTACTTGGGAAAGATCATCTAGCAATCTCCCCCATGGGAGCATAATTTTCTTCACTGAGAAATTTCACCTCCTCCATGGGAGTAAAATCTTTCCACTTGGAACAATCTAACTCCTCACCGTGACAATGTTCTCCTGATTAGGAACATCACTTAGAAATGTCAATCTTCCCCAAGGAAGAGAATTTCAACTGCCTTAGAAACCCACATGAGGGGCAGACCTGTATATCAAAGGGACCAATCCCTGTAAGTAAGGATGCCAAATCCTACTTCCAAATTAGCCCTCCATAAATGAGGCACTCTCCATAAGTGAGACACCATGCCCATGAGGGTTTAATAAACACAACTCCCTCACCAGGCAAGAACCAACCTCCATAAGGAGGCACTCCCTATGGAGTATCAATTAAATTTAGAAGTCCAAATCTCTCCCTAAGTGAGAGTCCCATGGCCCCATGGACTTGTGGTATAAATAATCTCCCCAAGGAGTCATGTCCCGATGGACACATATCCAACTCGACACCGTGTCCCCATTGACACAGATCCAACTTGACATCGTATCCCCATTGACACAGACCCAACTCAACACCGTGTCCCCATTGACACAGACCAAACTTGATACCATATCCCAATGGACACAGATCAAACTTAAATACCATGTCCATAAGGATAATCCATGCCTGAGATCAGTGGCCTTCACTCTCAGGCATAGATTGAGGGGCTACTGATGATGCATAAAAATATACCTCAAATAAGAGCTAGACATGTGGAAGGTGGATCCTACTTATTGACCAAGTCATGGACTCAAAGGCCATATAAACAATGAGCATCCATGCTACTCAATGGGTACATCCCCTCTTTACACCAATCAATCAACGTAAGCCATGGTAACCCACTAACCACCAAAGGAACAACGATGACCCGTTGACCACCAAAGGGACAACAAACACTCCTCCTCTGCTGACAAACATTAAATGCCCCCTATCAGTCACTGTGACACCTAACACATTACCTTCTCCAAGAAAGCTACTCGATTACACCTACTCGGTCACTGTGCTGATAGGGTCAAAGTGCCAATCACCTGCTGACATCTGTCCACTAAGTAAGGCTATATAAAGCCTCCACTCACCAACAATCAGGTCTGATCTCTCTCTCCTTCCTCACTTCTTCTTCTTCTTTTCCAGCTCTTCCTTCTCTCCAGAACACCTTCACCTCTCTATCCTCGCTGACCATCAAAGGGATACCATCTGACTTGAGCGTCAAAGGGGCTTTGGGCAAACCAAGCCCTCTTAGCTCACCTCTTCTCTTTTGACAGGTCAACCATGGCCAGGCTGGAGCTGAGAAAGTTCAGGGACCCATCAAGAGACATTATTTGTATGGTGTAACTTGTGAGATATACACTAACCACAAGAGCCTGAAGTACATTTTTCAGTAAAGAGATCTAAATTTGAGGTAGAGAAGATGGATGGAACTCTTGAAAGATTATGATTATTCTATTCTTTACTATCCAGATAAAGCTAATGTGGTAGCAGATGCTTTGAGTAAGAAGTCAGCAGGAAGCCTTGCTTATATTAGCTCAAAGAGGAGGCCAATCATCAAGGAGTTACATCAGTTAATTGAATAAGGATCGTAATGAAGGATGACTAGATCATGTTTGATAGCTCAATTTAGAGTATGATCAGTGTACTTAGATAGAGTGAAAGTAGCTCAAAGAAGGGATCCAAAATTTCATAGGATTATATCAGAGGTCCAACAAGGTCAATCAGGGGATTTTATGATTGATAATGATAGTGTATTGCATTTGGGCACTAGGTTGTGTGTGCCAGATGTTAATAATCTGAGAATGGAGATTATGGAAGAAGCACACTTTTTTGCTTATAGTATTCATCCAGGTTCTACTAAAATGTACCATGATTTAAAAAGTACATATTGGCAGAATGGAATGAAAAGAGACATTGCGGAGTTTATATCCAAGAGTCTCACTTGTCAGCAAGTGAAATTGGAACATCAAAGACCATCCAGTTTACTTCAACAGCTCCCCATTCTTGAATGGAAATAGGATATGATTACAATGGATTTTATCACTGGATTGCCACGTACAACAAGTGGATATGATGCCATTTGGGTGATAGTGGATATATTAACCAAGTCAACTCACTTTTTACCGATAAAAAAGACTTATAGAACAGACAAGTTAGCTCGGTTATATATTAACCGAATTATTTGTCTTTATAATGTGCCAGAAAGTATAGTGTCAGATAGAGAAGCTACTTTTACTTCAGTTTTCTGGCAAGAGTTACATAAGGCATTAGGTATAAGGCTCAACTTCAATATAACTTTTTATTCTCAAACAGATGGCCAGTCAGAAATAACCATTCAGACATTGGAGGATATACTAAGAATGTGTGTTATGGATTTTGGAGGATAGTGGGACCTACATCTGCCATTAATAGAGTTTGCCTACAATAACAGCTATCATGCTTGCATTGAAATGGCTCCAAATAAGGTATTATATGGAAGGAAGTGTAAATCTCTTTTATGTTAGAAAGTAGGTGAAAAATAGATAACAGGTCCAAAATTATTGCAGGTGACTTAAAAAAAGGTTTCTCTCATCCAACAGAGGTTGAGGACAGCTTTTAGCCGATAGAAAAGCTATACAGATCCTAAGAGGAAAGATGTTTCATTTTCTGTTAGAGATTTGGTATTTCTAAAAGTGTCACCAATGAAAAAGGTGATGAGGTTCAGTAAAAAGGGCAAGTTAGCTCTAAGGTATATTGAACCTTTTGAGATTCGGTTTAAGGTTGGTGAAGTAGCTTATCGATTGGTATTGCCACTTAAACTGTCAAGGATTCACCCAGTTTTTCATGTCTCTATGTTGAGGAAGTATATTTCTGATCCTTCTCACGTTTTTCAACCTCAAGCGATGGAGCTCAGTGAAGATTTGACTTGTGAGGAGTATCATGTATCAATAGTAGATCGGCAAGTTCGTCAGCTTCGTACTAAGAAAATTCCTATGGTCAAAGTGCTATAGAGCAATCATACAGTGGAGGATTGCACTTGGGAGACCGAGGTACATATGCAAAGTCGATACCCCATATTTATTTCAGTATTAATGTGAAAATTTGAGGACGAATTTTCTTTAAGGAGGGAAGAATGTAATAACTTGAATTTTTATTAGTATTATTATCATTATTACCTTATTGTTATTTTAAATATTATTATTATTATTATTATTTGTTGTTATTGATGTTGTTAATATATATATATATATATATATATATATATATCAGGTTGGGAGTTAACTCATTTAATTATTAGTAATTATATACGGTTTTGGAGTTAACTCATTTAATTGTTAGTAATTATATATAATTTTGGAGTTAGTTCATTTAATTATTAGGACTTTTTACAAAAAAAAAATAAAGAGGGAGGACTGAGGTGAAATTTAGTAAAAAATATGGGTATCCAACTGGTAATTTTCCATCTCGCTGTCTATATAAGAACAAGCTGTAGAATTTTGGATAGGTCCCTGAACTCCTCTGACTTTGCCACTATAGCACCCGATGACTTTTTCCTCTCCGTTCATCGGCCAAACCACCTCCGATCGTCACAAAAATTTACCCATAGATACTTCTCAACATCCTCTACATACTGGTAGTCTGAAATTTATTTGGGAAGGTCTAGATTTTCGATGACAAGTCTTTGAAGTTTCAACCGCTTACTTTCAGCAGTGGATCTCTTTTTTTGGCGACTGTCAGCTAAAGCCACCACGACTAGTGTACTCACCTCATCTCTAGGAGTCAAAAGAGACCAGCCACGCATTCAATCTACAACATTTTTACCTTCATCGGAGTTTGAACGGTAAACTGCTATTTTTAGTCCGATCCCTCATTTCTGATTACTATTTATTGTATTTGGTGGTACATTTGAACTCAGTAGATTTTTGTGAATGTGTTGATATTTTTGGGCGGTGTAAAACACATTTTTTGGTGAGAAAATCCGGCGAGTTCTAACCGGATTCTGGTGAGGAATAGTGACCAGCTCAAAAAATTATAATTTTATTTTTAATAAATAGTATTAATTATGAGGATTAATTTGTATAACTAGAGCTAGGCCTGATTCCTTACAGATTTTTAATTAAAAATCCCAGAAATATTTCAGTGGAAATTATTCTATTTCCATTTAAATAGTTTTGACTCATTAGAATAAATCCTTTAAGCCTCAAATGTCATTTTAAGGTATTTTTAAGCCAGTTCTAATAATTCATTAATTTTAATAATTTTTCTGGAATTTTTGGAAATTATTATGATTTTAATTGCTATGTATGTAAGTATATTTCTTTTAAATAAATATTTATTATTTTAGAGAGTTCGGGAGCTGGAGCCGTGGATACTAGGCAGACGAGGATACGTCGGCCATTGCACTCTACCTGTGAGTTAATATTAGAAAATGTTTCGATTGGATTTGCTTGCGTGGTTTTATTAATTAAAGTGGATAAAATGAGAGTTAATGGTATGATATTTATTTACTTATTAATTTTATTATTGCGATGTTAAAAATATTACTATTGGACATTTCGACTAGTATGCATGAATTTTATAAGCACGATGATTTAAATGATTAGTTTCTAATATTATTATATAAATATTTTGGAAGAACTGGTAGAACGGGGTCTCTGGTGGGTGTCACCAGGACCATATGTACATTGGTATTGATCTATATTTAATTATAAGTTTGATTATATGCCCTCGTTGAGCGGTACTCTCTGGGCATATATGATATTATTATTGAAATGTGAGCCCTGGTCGAGCAATGCTCTCAAGGCAGATATAAGATTTTGAGATGTGGGCTCTAGTCGAGCGATGCTCTCTAGGCAAGATTATGGCTATTTATTGGTTGGACCTTGGTTGAGCTTACTCTCTAGGCGCCAGTAAATATTTGATTAAGAGACAGACTGTGTTTGGACTTTGGTCGAGCTTGCTCTCTGGGACTGGCAGTCATTTGGATTTAAGAGAGCCGAAAGGCTGTTAGATTTGAGGTTTAGGGTTCTACCATTGTTTTTCCCACCTAAAATATTTCATTATATTTTTATATACTTATTTTATAGAAAGATTAAAGAATTTATGAATATTTTGATAAATTACATCTATGGTTCTTGAAATTTGATTTTCATGCCATATAAATTATTTTAATAGTTTTAATAGTTTTAAATAAATAATTTTTAATAAAAAAAATTCAACATGCATTTCTTAATATTAATTCACTCAGTGAGGTCTGATTCCCCTCAAATTATTTTTCAGGACTTCTTCTGTCAAATACTAAACAATCTCTGCTATGTCGGTCTCATTCTTCCCCAGCTGTCTTATGTAGGTTTTAATAATGTTAAATATTATGTATTTATACTATAGACACTGCAGTAGTATACTGTTATAATAGTTTTTACAAGATTTGTAAATTGTAGATTTTATTTATATTGTATTATGGTATGTACTATTGTGATTAAATGTTGGTTTGTGTGATGGATGGTTTCTAGTAATGGAGTAGTATTGGTTGAGATGTTTTGGGAGTGTATTTTTATATTGCAGGTTTTGAGTTTACTCTAGGTATAGAAGAAACTCTGCTGAAATTTTGTTAAAATTTTTATTAAGGCTTACTACAGATTTTGGAAGCATATAGCTTTCCCATTCCCTAGTGCCGGTCACGTGCCTCGGGTTCGAGTTGTGACAAGGAGATAAGTTGAGGATCTATAATGCAATTATGTGTGTTAGGTGTCACTTGGATATAACATGCAGTGTGTTATAAGGACACCTAAGCAATATTTATATAACATTAAAAAAAAAAAAAGAAGTAGAATGCTTATATGAGAAGAAGAGAGGAATGAAGTAGAGGAAGAAGGAGAAGGTAAGGAGTAGAGCTTGAACTGGAATTTATCTAGGTTTTTGCTATATTAAGGTTAATGGCATATCATGCATGTTAGTTAGTTTTTTTTTTTTTAAGTTAAAGGAGTTAGCTCAGCCATGCATTGATGAATCAATTGGTAGGAACTAGCTCTTTAAGTTTTGATATTATTTTATTAAAGAAATCAAGTGGGTATTGTGGAGAGGTCATCAAGGAAGATAGAACTACTGTTTTGCTAGAATTATAAGTGAATAATTCTTTATATACTCTTTCCTTGTGAATTTTGAAATTTCTTTTAGAAACATCTTTTGATAGCTAAAATTTTCTTTTGATCTTACTCTCTGTTCAAGATTGATTTGGTATCCCTTATGTGTTTAATACTCTGGTTGTATGTGGTTTTGGAAATTCATTCTCTTTCTAAATAGCTATATCAGTTGTAAATTTTGTTGCCATCGTATTGTTGTTGTTATGGTTTAAATGTTTATCTAAAATCTCTATAAAATCATAAAATATATGGTTAGCCACCTCAATAAGAAAAATAAGAATTGTAAAATTGATGCTTAAGAAGAAATCTGTGGTGTGTTTGAAATGGGAAGTGAGTGACTTATGGTGGTTTATGAGCAAAATCTATCAAAATATGTTTAAAATTGTGCAGAGTTTGAAAATATGCAGAACAGGGACGAATACCCTTTTGTAGGGATGATCGCCTATTTAAATAGACGATCGCCTGTTTGAACAGACGATCGCCTGTTTGAACAGACGATCATCTTTTCACTAAATCAAAATACCCTTATGATTAAAAATGAATACTAAATCGATGATAACTCAAACTAATATAACTAACATTTGAATTAAACCTTAACATATGAAATTTTAGATGAGGTTTTAACCTTAGAAAAATATAATTTAAAATTTATAGCATATGAATTGCTCAATTACGGAATTAAGATTTTAAAAATTGTACTAAGAAGGATTTGAAATAAACTACTCAAAAAATATGAAAAGTAATGTTAAATTTATATTATAAACTTAAATAAAAATCTTCGAGAAATAATAAAGTTTCACGAATACATAATATACACGAAAATGATATAAATAAATATACATATTAAGTATAAATATATATTGAGTACATTGAGTATGAGTAAAGATGAGTTTTACTTAGCCAACAAATTTGATAACTGTTTGTGGGACATCGTATAAATTCATCAGACCTTTGGAGTGAATTTATATGGTTTAAAACGTATGCATACAGATTTATGAGAAATTATATAATGAGATACATTTAGTGTGAACTATATTTATGAATTGAGTTTTGTTGCGAAAATTTCATAAATGGATCCATCGTACTATGTGAAAGATATGAGTATATATATACATATTATATAAGATGTATACTAAATCATTTTAATTCTGTAAAATAAAGCTTAAATGCTTGAAAATGTGTAATATATAGAACAATGATCTTATGGATCACAAATATTAAAATTGAGATACGAAAAAGTAAACTATACTTTCGTTCAATGAAAAGGACATATTACGACAACTCAAATCTTGAACGTATAGACAATATATCGATAATAATGATAAAAGTACAATGAAATAAAATACGTTAATATTAAATACTTAATTCTACTTGAGCACTCTATTTATTCTTTTTAATTATCATTCATCAATTGACATTTATTTTTGAGTGCTCCTTATTATGTTGATCTATCCTTGTTATTGATTTACACTCATTACGTAATTTTCTTACAAAATTACTCACACTCACTTTCTTTTATATTTCTAGCATATGTATTTTGATATTATATAGCTAGTAGATATATAAGATGGTAGTATAGTGGACCATGCTGACCTTTGAGGTGATTGAGACTGAGACATTAGTGAGATATGTCATTTACCATGATGTGGATGTTGCGTTAGCTAGGATTATTGTTGAGCCTATAGAAGCTTCAATTCACTTCTCAATCATTAAAAAGGACTATCTAGACAATCTTTGCTCTACCATTCGAGTCTTCTACAAGACCTCTACTGATATGCAAGTCATTTTGATATGGATTTGAGTGGATGGAGGATGATGTCTTTTTTTTTTTTTTTTTGCTATATGACCACACTACATGTTTTGGATGAGTTATAGTTGGGGCAGTCTTTAGGTATCGCTTCTCTCTACCATCCCCACCATCGGATAAGGTATTTTGGTGGAGTATGTTAAAAGGGGTGTTATATTAGCAGACAAATTAATATACTTAAAATATTTTTTTAATCACAAAGTTTCATTTTTTTTTTTTATCATTATTGATCATTTATTAGATGCCATAATACTTTATTATCCTTTTCTATTTTATTTTTACTTTTCTTTTATTTATTGGCTTTTAACAAATATAACTCTCTAAACTATTTCTTTTTAATCTTCATTCATGGAGTTTTTTATACCCTTTATAGGATTTAGGTGTTTTTCCTTTATGGATTTTATATGTCTTTTAGTTATGAAATTTTTGTTGATATTTCTACAATTAGATTTATTTAAAAACCAGAGAATCAATTTGTGGTTAATCAATACTATGAAGTATAACCTATAAATTATTAACTACTAATTGCCCCCTTAATGTTTTGATAATACTGGATCCTGTATCAAGTCTAAGAAAAGTAGAGCATACAAATTGTTGATTTATAAATCAAAAGAGTTTTTTTGTCAACGTGATTGAAAAATAGCTATAGAAAATTATACGTTCATAAGAGATTTTACTTTAATTTTTCTTTATTGTAATTTTGTCTCACCCCTTTCTCTACCATAAAGGTCAGTGCAATATTAAACTACTAATCATCTGTAAACCATTATATATCTTAACTTAATATACTTAATCATCATTACAAGTATACCGTAATATAAAATAAAGTTTACAGTATCTATTGAAAAAACTATACATTTGCCTTTGAGGCTTACTAAACAAAAGTTTGTTAGCTCAACCTTCTCTAGTGCTGACAACGAAGGGCACACCAAAAGACGCTATATAAAAATCTACCGATCCACCAAAACAGAATCTGAAATGGTTATGATAGGTGGAATGAGTACAACTACTCAATGAGCAGATATAAATATAACTATAGAAAATATTAATATATGATCATATAATATGATTCAAAAATTCAACTTAAATCACATAAAGTTTCATCTATGAAATGAAAAATAGCTTGAGTATTAAAAAAAATACTTCTCATCCAACATTTTCTATTATAAATACAAAATATCCATGTACTTGCTTCAAAATCCTTTTATACGACTTAAAATAAATCAAGGAAATCATGATCAAAATAATCAAAGATCAATATATATAAATACAAATATATATACCATTGTACATTCAGGTGGTATCCTAGAAATTCCATGCAAAATTGAGAGCTGAATATCTCACCTGGCTACCCAAAGTGCTAATTCCTCATCATACACATGCGCAGAGCCATTGCCCGTCGGCAATATATTTTATTTATTCTACACCGAACATTCAAGGTGTGATTCCATAGGAACCTTACTGAGTGTATTTCAATAATCAAACATTTCAGAAAACTAAATACTCATTCGTATAGTTCAAAATAACTCGACACCATATGATTTCAGATAATTAGAACATACATAATTACAAATAGCATTTAAGAAATTAATAAACATCAATCCTTTGTAAAATATAAGCATAAATATATGTCATAGATTCAATATTAGTGTTATACTAATATCCACTCACCTAGTAAGACAATGGGGAACTCTAGCTGGGAGGGGTTGTGCTATGCTCTACAACTGGAGTTGAAGTTCCTCCTAATATCCAAGAGTAAAAATCATAAGAACACTAGCTTTAAACCTCAATTCTACTCAACTTATCTGACCTATAGCTATTAGATATGTCATAGGACCCGAAAAATGGCTCAAAACTGCCCAAATTAGGGTTTCGAGGCTTTTGAAAGTTACTTAGGCATCTTCTCAGCACACTGAGGCACCTCCTCAGTGCTAAGCCACCACCTCTATATGCTAAGGCGTCACCTCTGCGGCCCAGAATTGTAAAAAATTGATTTTGATTAACAAAAAACACTAAAAATCAATCCCAATCAATTCCAAACATCATTTTTAACATCCTAAGGGTCTATTTTAGTAAAAACAAGCTTAAAAACTCAAAATTTCAATCAAAATATTATATTCTATATAAATTCAAAACTAGAATCAAATTAACTTTACTTACTAAAAACTCTTGTATATTGATGATACACAAAAATGTGCCTTTAATGAGAGCTGGACACGTGAAAAGTGGATCTCTCTTATTCACCAAGCCATTGACAGTCTCATCAAAGGAGACATGAGATAAGACCCTCAAGGGCCATATAGGAGAGGAGCATCCATGCTACTCAATGGGTACTTCCCCTCTCTACACTAATCGTTCAATGTTAACCCTCTGACCCCCAAAGGGAAATGAACAACGTTGACCCTCAAAGGTGAAATGAACACTCCACCCTTGCTGACAAATATTAAATGCACCGCCTATCAGTCAGTGTGGAACCTAACACATCACCTTCTCTAAGAAAGCTACTCGATTACACCTACTCGGTCACTGTGCTGATAGGGTCAAAGAGCCAATCACCTACTGCCACCTGTCCACTGAATAAGGCTATATAAAGGCTCCACTCCCTAGCCACTAAGTTCGATTCTTCTCTCCTCCTTCCTTTTCTTCTCTTCTTATTCTAGTTCTTCCTTTTCTCCAAAATACCTTCATCTCTCTATCCTCATTGAGCGTCAGAGGGACACCATCTGCTTGAGCATCATAAGGGCTTTAGGCAAATAAAGCCCTCATAGCTAACCTCTTCTCTTTTAACAAGTCAACCTAGGCCAGGCTAGAGTTGAGAAAGTTTGGGAACCCATCAAATGGCACCGTCTGTGGGAAGAAGGATGATTTTTATTGCTTAGAAGGTTATCATTTTTCCCTTCAATTTTTCTTATTCACAGAACTCTTTGATTTGGAAAAGTTGTTGTACTTTTGTTCTCTTCCTCTTTTTCTTTGTATTTTCTCTACTGAAAATCAAAGGAAATCATAATGAGTTAAGCCTTTGTATATTTATGTTATTCTTTATATTTCCTCCATTGGAAATTAAGGAAAGAATGGAGTAGTAGTGGTGAATATGTGCTCTGTTATGTGTTGTATATGAAATTCTGTGTTGTTATAATTTTTACTGCATTTTTATTATGTTGAAAGAAAGAAGTTATAATTTCTTATAATGGAGGGATCAAGTGCCATTGTGAGTAGAGGGTATGAACCCATAGGGGATAAGGGACATATGGTGAATGTGCCAATTGATTTCTTAAAGGGGCTAATAGACAGAGTAGATTACTTGGTTAATGTTCAAAAGGGACAAAATAAATGGAAAGTTAGAGTTGATGATCCTCAGTTATCAATGCCCTACTGGACACAGGGAAGCCCGCCTCTTCAAGGTGGTGAAGAAATGGGTGAGATAAACCCAAGACTCCTCATAGGCTCATCCACCTATAAAGAAGATGATAGATGTGTTAGAATAGATGTGCCATAGGGCCATTTTGTATGTAAACATTGTGTATAATCCCTTTGGCAATAAAATATTCTTTTAGATAAAGTGTTTATTTATTTGAATATTTACCTTTAGTATAATATTAAATGAGTTTATTATTAAGAATTAATAATATGAGTGACAAACTCATTTAGTACATATACTATAAATGTTCATAGTCGATAGATTAATATATAGGTAGTATTAATCCCTAGACTATCACCTATGTCTATTTTCCTTGATCGGTATGTGATACTGATAGTGGAAGGTAGTGAGTCTCATACTACTTGATATGAGTTATCAGAATAGATATGTGGATACTCATGTGATGAGTGGATCGAACAGTGACACAAGATTAGTGATTGTTTGGGCATTCACTTTAGTCAACAATCACAATCTTGGACATAATTATGTATATGGTCTTTTGACCTGAAGCGACACGGTCATCCACATATGGTTGGTTAGAGTTTGTTACCGCTTACATACCTATACTAGCCATGTATGGGTATATGGCATGTGGTGGCTCTAGTTGGTTATATG
>CATIWO010262514.1:0-22752 GCA_949673435.1 Macaranga tanarius | reverse complement strand
GTAGAATTGAATTAAAAAATTCAACTTTCATAAAATAAGGGTCAATTTGAAAGTTAATTAATTTCAAACTTGAAGTTCAATTAGTTTACTTTTGAAACTGAAAAATAAAAATAAGTTGTTTGTAAACTACATTTAATTTTTTTTTATTAAAAATTAATATAAAGTGTCAAATTTTTTCACACGTACAACAAGTTAATATGAATTAAATTAACACAATTTTTTGAAATTAATTTTTTTTACACTAAAACACGTTTATTTTGTGAAAAATAAAACTAAATTTGTTTATTGTAATATATATATATATATATATTATTTGTGATTATTTATGGAGATAGACATTTTTTTTGGATATAAAATGCGATGATACAAAATATTTGGTATTTTTTTATGCATTTGTGATGTTGTATATATTATTTGTGATTATTTATGGAGATGGACATTTTTTTTGGATATACAATATGATGATAAAAAATATTTGGTGTTTTTGTGTGCATTTGTGATGTTGTATAGAATATATATATATATATATTGTGATTTTTTATGGAGATAGACATTTTTTATTTGATATAAAATGCGATGATAAAAAATATTTTGTGTTTTTTTGTGCATTTGTGATGTTCTATAGAATATATATATTGTGATTTTTTATGGAGATAGACATTTTTTTTATATAAAATGCGATGATAAAAAATAATTGGTGTTTTTTTGTACATTTGTGATGTTCTATAGAATTATTAGTGTTTTATTGCAAGATTGGCCCTACTTTAGTAGGAAAAATATCATTATTTTAGGGGAAGTTCTGCCGAATTTTCGGTAGAATTCTCGTAAATTTTCTTCATTTGTCTTTATATGTGGTATAATTTTTTTGGAAGATTATATACGTTAAGAAATACGTTCTTATTTTATTTTTTTATGCTTTATTATAGATTTTTTCTGAGGATAGCTATTGTCTCGAGTCCCAGTTTGGACTGTACGTCACTGAGGTAATTTTTATGCACTTGGCCTATGTTCATAATATTTTATATTTATGACAAGCATGCAATGTTATTCAATCTAAATTATTTTAGATATAAATGATGCATGAAGGCACTTTAGATATTGAAGTTGTCAAAATATATTTGTCCATTTTTTAGTTGTTTAAGAAAATGATGGGATATATGTAAAAAATAAAATCAGATAATTAGTTCAAATATTTTATATGTGATATAAATTTTCTAATATTTTATTGTCTAACTTTAGATTATGTTTTCTTAGACATGAGACATCCTGGAGGACGTCGATTAGGTAGAGAGACAGCTGGCAGAGGTCGCACTGAAGGACGGGGTAATTCTCAGCATAGTTCACCTTCTCCAGCCACTGCGGCGTCTTCATCTAATGTCGTGGCACTCTCAGCTTCATCTGCACATCCCCCACAGCAGCATTACCCATCAGAGAAAAAGGACCTACATCAGCCGGAGGAAGAAGTTCAGCCCCCTCATCCTGGAGATCGCACATTTGTAACCATTGATAGAGTAAGGTACAATTTAAATTCAAGTACACGACTGAAGGGTATTAATGTGATATTAATTGCAATGGTATGGATGTTTTATAATCTTAAATGTGTAAATATTGTTGAAAACAAAAGTATTAATACAATTCTATAAACTTGTAGGAATTTTTATTATTTGCTACAGTAACTTAAGGTTTAGTTGTTATTTCTCTCTGAATAGTGCATGTAAATGGTATATTTTGAGTTGATTAGAGTATTAATTGTATTTATAATTTGTGTAGAATATTATTTTATGTTGTAATATAAATACATGAGAGATTGATTAGACCCAAGCGGCACAGTTTTGAGGATTTGCACCGTCATCTGCAAAATACATTGGTTTGTAGAAGGGTGGTAGTGGGCAGCACTTACTCAAGATCAGATTGACTTCGACTAGGAGGAGTTTAAGGTGAAGAATGTTTTTATAAACTCAAAATTGTAATCAAATTTTATTACTTCATTTGAACATTGATATGGATATAGTGAGATCATGTTTTCAAACGTTACCTAACAGTGCTTTGAGTCCAAAAATATTTCAGGTGGGATGCTCCTAATGCGTAGATAAAGGCAGTATGGGCACAACATGCAGCAAATTGGTATAAAGATAATTTGTGCACATACAGAACGTCGAACACACAGGAGAAGTCGATATCTGATGATGTATGGAGAGCTTGGCAAGAAAAATGGTCACAATAATATTACGTTGAAAAGCGTACCCAAGCAAGCAAAAATCGGCTAACTGAAAAAGCCGGTCCAGGTACAGGTCCTTCGAAGTACACAGGAGGGTCTAGATCTATGCGTGACCATAAGCGAGCTATGGTACGTACGAAATATTCAATGTCAAAAATTATATGTAATAAATAGCTAAATATTCAATGCCATTTTGAACTATATTAATGTATTAATATTAATTATTTCATTATATTCTTCATTTTTTTTATAATAATATAATATATTATTCATTTGTTAAAACCGTAAATAATATGCAGACTGAGCAGGATGGAGTGCGACTAAGCGCACATAAATTGTTCAAGGCCACCCACACCAGCAAGTCAGATAGAAGCAAATTTATTAATAAGAGATCAGAGACAGTTAATGTAAGTATAAAAATATTTTCACTGGGTATTGTATTATGTTCAGTGGCCACAAAATAAATAATGTACATGTGTAAGTAGTTTTTGCACATATTACATGATATGATAATGTATTTGATTTTTTTTATTTGATTTAGGCACATTTCGAAGAGATGATAGCTGCCGCTTCGCAACCAGCAGAGGAGGGAGGAGAGGCACCTGAAGTTGATGAGAACCAGATTTTCCTTCAAGCAGTTGAAGGAGTACAAAAATAACGAGTCTAGGGTGTTGGATCTTCAGTGTCGACATACTATGCGAGCAGTTCCCGCGCTACTAGTGCGACATCCTTGATGTAGGACATGTTTCCTACTCAGGCCGCTTTTGATGATACGGTTGAGAGGTCTGTGCAGAGTAGATTAGAGGTTGTTCGAGCTGAGCTTCGCTCTGAGCTTCACCGTGAATATGATGAGCAGGTTAGCGTATTCCGGCGCGAGCTAGAGACTTTGACGAGGTGGGCACATACTTCTGGTATGCGACCTCCTGTACCTCCGCACTCATCTCCTTCTTCACCTTCACACACAGCTCCTTCAAATGTTGAGGGTGATCTTGGTCCAGATCATACTACAGATTTAGTGGACCAGTAGGTTTTCACACTGTTTATGTAACATATTTTTGAAATAACTGATAAATTATACGTTTATTCCTATATTATTATTTTATCGTCATGTTATTTTATATTTCAAATATATTTATTTATATTTTTTTTAATACGATTATAATTTCTATTTAAATTATAATGAATATTTATACAATTTACAACAACCACAATCATATCAAAAATCTAATAAATAATTATACAACTATTATAAAAAAAAAGGCCAAAATTACCGACGGATACATCGCTAATTTACCAACAGATTTTCAAAATCCGTCGGTAATAATTAGCGACGAGCATTTTACCGACGGAATAGAATCCGTCGGTAATGAGGAAATTCGTCGCTAAATTCCTGTTTTCTAGTAGTGAAATTTGTAAAATTAGTTATAATTAAATGAAATTATAATAAAATAACTTAAATTTTCAAATCATTTTAATGTCATTATATCTATATTTGTTTTAAAAATAAAAAGTTCTAATTTTTATCACCTTTATTTTCTAAAATGCTTTTGTTTCTTTATTGTATTACTACTTAATGGTGTAATATTTGGTTAGATTGATATTTTCATCAAATAAAATATTAATTTGTATTCTAATTTTGTATCAAATAGAATATTATATGATACAATAAAAAATTTATTTCAAATGAATTTTATAAAATATCAATTTAGATCATGCATATAAAATCAATTGCAAATGAATTATAATTAAATCTTTTAGAAGTGCAATAAATTTGTTGGTGAAATTGAAATAAATCTTATTGCACTTTCAAAAGACTTTTAAATAGAATTCATCTGCAAATAAATTTTAAATATAATTTATTTTCAAATAAATTTTATAAAATTCATTTTAAGTAAATTTTTTATTTTATCATATAATATCTTCTTGGATATAAAATTAGAATTCAATTTAATATTTTATTTGATAAAAATATCAATTTAACCAAATATTACACCATGAAGTAGCAATACAATAAAGGAATAAAAGTATTTTAGAAAATAAAAATGATAAAAATTAGAATTTTTATTCTCATGACAAATATAGATATAATGATATTGAAATAATTTGTATGTTTAATCTATTTTATTAGAATTTTATTTTTAATTATAACTAATTTCACAAATTTAAAATTTAAAATTTAAAATTTGAAAATAAACACATTAAATTTAATTTTATAAATAAATTATATAATATTTTTAAAAAAATTATTTCTAATTAAATTATGTAAGTTTAAAAATTATTTTAGTTATTAAATAAATTTAATTATTTTTTTATGAAAATGAAAAAGGCCTAGTGAAAATGAAAAAAGGCCTAAGCGGGTAATTAAATTTTAAAAGGATGTTATCATAATTTTTAAAATTACATTTAGATCCTTAGTAGAAAACTGGATAGAATTGAAACAAATCAAAAAATTCATATGATAAATTGATATGATTTAAAGGATATGATTAAATAGAAAATTTGAATATAGTTGAGGATAAATGAGATTATTATCCCTATTTTATATAATAAAATAAATTTACAATTTTAAAAAAAGAACACAGATGATCAAAAAAATCTACAGCGCCTCTCACATCTCGTCTCCTCTATTCATTGTCTCCCACCATTATTGCTTTAACCAACCATCTCCTACCTATCACTACCTCTGATTAGTGTGAATGTTTATTATGTTTTGGTGATTGATCGGTGTTATTTTTAAGTTAATTTGTGTTAATTGTTTTTTAAATGGGTTAATTATGTGTGATTTATAATTTGTAGGTGTCGTGAGTAATTTATAAGGATCGAATAGCAAAAGAACTAAAGATTCAGGAGGTCCAGAGTGGAATTTTGAGGAATTCTTAGACACAAGCAAGGACACGGCCATGTTGTAGGCCATGTAGTCTTCGGGAAGAAAATAGAGTCTTAGACATGGTTTAAGAAATGACCATGTGGTTGGCCATATAACTCACTAGAGAGATTTCATAGTCTGAACACGGATAGAAATACGTCCCTGTATTAGGCCATATACTTCACTACCATAATTGTCTACCTTATACATGGTTCGAGATATAGCCGTATAGTAGTCCGAGTTGATGATCCTAGTTGAGACGTGGCCGTGTACGAGCAAGAGTTGTGATAGAATTAACTTATTTTGATACTTATCGAAGGGGAATTCAAGGAGAATTATAAAAGGAGAGTTGGAATAGATAAGAGGGAGGATTTTTCTAGGGTTTTAAGCAACAAAAGAGAATTTTAAGAGCATTTTCAAGGATCAAGGAGTAAAGATTGGAGATTAAGAATTACAAGAGATTGATTAATTTCTTTTCTTATTTTTAATTTCTTGTAATTGGTGATAGATTCTTTTTATATTCTATTAGACATAGTTTTTGTCATGATAGGCTAAGTTTTTATTCATTAGGAATTAAGCATTTGAACATGAATTAGTTTAATATTCTTTTTAATTAATTCTTTGTTTATGCAAATTATGTTTATTGAGCTTAATGCATGCTATTGAGTGATCAACTTTAGTTTAATTATAATTAAAATTATGCATTGAGAGATGATAATTTTGGTATAAACTATAAACATAAATGTAATTTAATTCAAATTTAGAGATAAGTTAAGTTGATTAGATTCCGTAAGAGTTGAGCCTATAATTTATAATGTTATTGGTTAGGGTTTTGTAATTACAATGAAAGTTTGATTACAAAATGTTTAATTCATGGTTATAAATTAATTTAATTAGCTTTGAGAGGAGTTAATTAGGACCTAAGATAACTCAAGGATTGTATTTATAGAAGGGAATTAACTAATAAATGTGAAGTGAATTGATTCCTAATGATTAGTAGTTAATTGGTTGTTCAATTTTACATTAGTTTATATTAGTTTTTATTCTTAGTAATATCAATTAAAACATTAAAATTTTGTAGCCTTAAACAATTAGGAAGAAATTAATAAGTGATTAGATTGTAATCTCTGTGGGAATGATATGTATATTATACTACTTATTGATTCGGTACACTTACGAATTTACACAAATGAGTTTTTGGCACCGTTGCCAGCGATTAGTGATCTAATATCATAATTGATTGTAATTATTTTGGATTAAGGCATTTTTTTCTTTTATTTTATTTTAATTTATTTATTTTTATAGGAATTGATTGAAGGTGTATGCATCATACCCGATGATCAGGTAAAGAAGGACTCTCACACGTACCAGAGCTTACTAAATTTGAAAAGTCAATTCGAAAGCAAACAAAGGAAAGAGCAAGCACAATGGCAGATAATAAGAATGACGCATGAGCTGATAATAGAATCCTTCTGGACACATCCATGTTAGGTTTAGAAGGAACTCAACGCAGCATTGCAAGGCCAAGCATTAATGCGAATAATTTTAAGATTAAGCCAGCCTTGTTGCAAATTCTTTAGTCAATGGTTAAATTTTATGGTTTGACTAATAAAGACCCTAACAACCATATTGCTAAATTTTTTAAGATTTGTAACATGCTCAAATTCAATGGAGTGACCGATGATGCATTAAGGTTATACTTAATTCCTTTCACGTTGAAGGATAAGGCAAAAGCATGGTTAAAATCACAACTACCTGGTTAAAATCATAAACACCTGGTTCTTTCACTACATGGGATGATCTGGCTAAGGCTTTCCTTGCCAAATATTTCCCTCTTTAAAAAATAGCAAAGGTTGTTAAAAAAATCACCTCGTTTCAACAATTTAACAATGAGTCAATGAGCGAAGCATGAGAGAGATTTTAAGATTTGTAAAGGAGCTATCCACATTATAGTTTGCCTAAAGATGTGATCATTCGGACCTTTTATAATGGAGTCACATCATTTACTCGTGATTCAATTGATTATAAGGCTGGAAGTTCGTTGATGAGAAAGATGGTGGATGAGGTTACAACAATTTTAGAAAGAATGGCATATGACAATTGCTCATGGCCGTCGGAGCATGCTAATCCACCAAAAGCAATGGGCCAGCTCAAAGTAGACAGTGTTACAGCCCCCTAAGCTCAAATTTCTGCACTATCTAAGCAACTTGGCAACCTCATGCACAAGGCTAACATGACCCCTTCATAATTTCCAGGTGAACAATGTAATATGGTAGGAAATTCAAGTGATGAGAATGTTTTGTGTAATGTAGGAATTCTAGGAGAAAATTTTGTTGAGCAATCTAATTATGTTGGGAACCAATTCCAAGGGAGACAAGCTAACAACCCTTACTCCAACACATATACCCTGGGGTGGCGAAATCACCCAAATTTTTTATGGAGTAATAATAACAATATGGCTGTGCCAAATTTCCCCGACAATAATAATATAGCAAGGGAATAAGGACCTCCGTATTCCAACATTCCGAACAAGATAGGATGGCTTCGCTGGAGAACAAATTAGATAAATTTTTGAATGTCATTACAACTAAATTAATGAGTCAATATGAGAATCAAAAGAGAATGGAAGTCGAATTCGACCAAATTACACAGAACCATTCCTCTTCGATTCATAATATTGAGGTTTAATTGGGCTAGCTTGCAAATGCAATAGGAATAAGAGGGCAAGGTAATTTTTCAAGCAATATTGAAACAAATCCTAGAGAAGTGTCACTCTACGAAGTGGTAAGGAGCTGAAATCAAAGGCTAAGATAGATGTTGAGGCAAAGACATACGAGGAAGATGATCAATATGTGATGGTGGAGGATATATCCAAAGAGAAGGCTGTAAATGATAAGAAATCTAAGGTGCAAAGTTCATCTCCACCCCTTGCACCTAAGATCCCTTTCCCTCAATGGTTGAAAAAGTAAAAGGATGAAGTGTAATTCGCCAAATTTTTAAAACTTTTTAAGAAATTACAGATCAATATACCATTGGCAGAAGCACTAGTTAAAATTCCTAAATATGCTAAGTTCTTGAAGGAAAAAATAACTAACAAGCATACTTAAGATAGTAATGAAACAATGCCATTAGAAAAAACATATAGCTTTATTATCTCTAGAAAATTGCCTACCAAATTGAAGGATCTAGGGAGTTTTACTATTCCTTATGTTATTGGTACTAATGAATTTCCTAAATGTTTATATAACTTAGGAGCAAGCATTAATTTAATGTCTTTGCCTATTTTCAGAAAACTTGGACTAGGAGATGTCAAAACAACTAACATAACTCTTCAATTGGCAGACTATTCAATTAAGAAGCCTCATGGAGTAGTAGAGGATGTGCTAGTAAAGGTAGACAAGTTTATTTTTCCTGTTGATTTTGATGTTTTAGATTTTGAGGAGGATAGAACTTGTCCATTGATTTTGGATCGTCCTTTCCTAAATACCTAGAGAGCTTTGATTAATGTACATGAGGGTAAACTCACTTTAAGAGTTGGGGATGAGAGTGTAGAGTTTGTAATGTCCAAACTCATGAAATAGCCCTTAGATGATGAGGCATGTATGAAAATTATGGCAATAGATGAGTATGTAGAGAAAGTGAATTTTTCACTTTATGAGAGTAATGATGAGGAGTGGAATACTATGGAATTGAAGGATGAGGTTAAACATGGGAACACATTTAGTTAGAAGTGATAATCCCATACCTCCTTCCATTGAAAAACCACCTAAATTAGAACTTAAACCATTACTTAATCACTTGAGATATGCATTCTTAGGTGAGATTAACACATTACCCATCATAATTTCTAATAAATTAAGTGTTGAGTAAGAGAAGAGGGTGTGTGAGGTAGTGAGGGGATGAGTTCAAGCATTAGGGTGGAGATTTCAGACATAAAGAGAATTAGTCCTTCTATTATCATGCATAGGATTCATATGATCGATGGGCATCAACCCATAGCTGAGAGATAAGGGAGATTAAATCCAAACATAAAGGAAGTAGTAAAAAAAAAGATAGTCAAATTGTTAAATACAGGAATTATTTATCTTATTTCTAATAATGAGTAGGTTAGCCTAGTTTAATATGTGCCAAAGAAGAGTGAAATGACATTAGTAGAGAATAATGAGGGAGAATTTATCTCTAAAAGGGTGATAGATGGTTAACGTGTGTATATCGATTATAGGAAGTTAAATAATTCCACTAGGAAGGATCATTTTTCCTTTCCATTTATTGATCAAATGTTGGAAAGGATAACAGGTTATGCATATTATTATTTTTTTGATGGTTATTCGGGTTATAATCAAATTTTCATCTACCCCGAGGACCAAGAGAAAATCACTTTTACATGTCCTTATGGCACTTTTGCATATAGATGTATTCCTTTTGGATTATGTAATATACCTGCCACTTTTCAATGTTGTATGATGGTAATTTTTTCTGACTTAATTGAGGATATCATGGAGGTTTTATGGATGATTTCTCTGTGTTTGGTGATTTTTTTTATTTTTGTTTAGCTAACCTTGACAGGGTTCTAAGACGCTGTAAAGAGACTAACCTTGTACTCAATTGGGAGAAATGCTATTTTATGGTAGATGAAGGAATAGTCTTAGGACATAGGATTTCAAGCAAAGGAATTAAAGTGAATCGAGCTAAAATAAAGATTATTAAGAAATTACCACCACCTACATCACTCAAGGGAGTTAGAGGTTTTTTGGGGCATGCTAGTTTTTATCGGCGCTTTATTAAGGATTTTTTTTTAATTGCAAAACCTTTAACTAACCTTTTGATTAAAGATGTGCCTTTTATTTTTAATGATGCATGTTTGAGCGCTTTTGACATGTTTAAAAAGATATTGGTGTCGGCGCCCATCATTACACCTCAGAATTGGTCTCTACCATTTGAGATCATGTGTGACGCAAGTGATTATATATGCTATTGGAACTGTCTTGGGGCAAAGGAAGGAGAATCAACACCACGTGGTCTATTATGCAAGTCAAACATTGACAAAAGCTCAAATCAATTACATCACTATAGAAAAGGAGATTTTGGTGGTGGTATTTGTTATTTCACTCTTAGCTCCTTGATTTGAAGATTATCATCTATATTGAGTATTCAGCCATTCGATATCTTCTTGCCAAGAAAGATGCAAAACCACGACTCATGAGATGGGTATTATTGTTGCAAGAGTTTGACCTCAAGATCAAGGATAAGAAAGGCTCAGAATACTTGGTGGCAGACCATTTATCACGACTAGAAAAAGAAGATGAGAGTGCACCACAGTCCATTGAAGATAATTTTCCAGATGAGTTCCTTTTGGCGTTGTATCATATAACAACTCTGTGGTATGCTGACATTTCTAATTATTTAGCTGGAGGTATGATACTGGAGGACATCTCATATTAATAAAAGAAGAGGTTTTTGTTCGAGGTTCACTATTATTTATAGGAGGAGCCTTTTTTTTACAAAATTTATAGAGATGGGATGATTAGAAGATGCATTTTAGATTCTGAGGTCTTCGATATGTTATCTCATTGCCATGATTCGATGTATGGAGGACATTATGGAGAATAAAAATAGTTGTCAAAGTGTTGGAGAGTGGTTTCTTTTGGCCAACACTATTCAAGGATGTTAGGGAATTCATTCTTCATTGCCAGTATAAGTAATATTTCAAAACGACATAAAATACCCCTAACTTTGATTCAAGAGGTGGAAATTTTTTATGTATGGGGAATAAACTTTATGGGACCCTTCTTTTCTTCTTGTAGGAACTAATACATTCTTATGGGAGTTGATTATATTTCTAGGTGGGCAAAAGCTATGGCATTACCCACTAATGATGTAAGGGTGGTGGTAAAATTCCTAAAGAAGATGTTCACGAGATTTAGTATACCATAAGCTATTATTAGTGATGGAGGTTCACATTTTTGTAACCATAAGTTTGAGTCTTTGCTAAAGAAATATGGTGTACATCATAAAGTTGCAACACCCTATCATCCTCAAACAAATGGACAAGTGAAGGTAACTAATCGAGAGTGAAAAATTCTAGAAAAGATGGTAGGAAGCTCGAGAAAGGATTGGGCTATAAAATCAGACGACATATTATGGGCATATAGAATAACATTCAAAACACCAATTGGGATGTCGCCATTTAGGTTGGTGTTTGAGAAGTCATATCATCTACCGGTCGAGTTAGAACATTACGCATATTGGGCTATAAAGATTGTCAATTTTGATTTGAAAGCAGTTGGAGAGAGAGGACTTTTGTAGCTTAATAAGCTCAATGAAATTTATCTCCAAGCTTATATGTAACGGCCGTCCTTTTTACATACGTATTTATGACATATGTATTGCAGGTTATATATATTAGATGGTGGACCTTATTTAAGTTTGAGATTGGGTATAAGTTGTGGAGAGGGATTAGATTGTAACATGAGTTTGTAGTGAATTATCAATAGGAAGTTGTGGACTATTATGCAATATGCCCATTTCATTAAAGGACTAAGTAGATATATGGATGATATTTTGTTATATTATTAAGTATTATTATAATGGTTAATTTGTGATAAATATGGAATTATTAATTGCTGGGTAATTATTAAGGGAGACTTTAAAGGGGTAAATGGTTATTTTTTATTGGCTAAGTGTTTGTGTGTATATATATGTATATTTAATTGTATGGTGTGTGTATTATGTAGAGATTGGGAGAAGAAGAAGAAGAGTGTAGAGAGTACAGGGATTTTGAGAGCTTGTGATCATGCTTTAGTTATCAATCCATTACTTTGAGAAGTATTAGAAGGTCTTTAAATTCATTGGATCATAATTGGTAAGCTTTATTTGTGTTGTTGATTGTTTTTAATTAAGTTGTAATTTTAGGAAAATTCATGTTTTGTTTACCATGTGCATCAACCTTAGTGTTTTGGTCATAACTTGAGTTGTAGAGCTCTGATTTCAAGGTTTGATGCTCTAAAAACTTTAGAGAGTCCTCTATAACTCTTGTGTTTTGAGCTCGAGCTGATATTGCTATTAAGACTGTCTGGCATGGCTCGACATTTTCTTGCTTAGTCTGTCAACTTTGTTTTATCTAATTTTAGTTAAAAATCCATAATTAATTCCATACGTGTCTGATTTGAGTCATTTTAATTGGAATTGATAGGAGACTCGTAAAACTTGCATCAGTATTAAATTCATAATTTTTGGACTTATGAGTGAATTATTTGGATCCATAGAACCTTTGACCATCTAATTACTTTTTTTTTAATTTTAGGGCGAATTGCTATGCTTGCTTGTTGAAATTGGCACATGATTGTGTGTAGGTTTGATAGAGCTAGAAAAAATCCTATTCAATGGGAGGAATTTTTATTTAAGAAGGAGTTGAAGCTTGTTGGTAAGTAATTATTAACCTAATGCTTACATATATTGATTTTCAAGTAACTATAGTTATTTAACTAAGTTGATTTGTGTATGCCATTAAAATGGCAAGAATGATGAAAATAAATATATATTATTGGAGACCATTGAATGGTTGATTGAGAAAGTATTGTGGTGAATTATGAAAGGTACTACATATATGTTGAAATTGTGAAAGCCACTTGAGGTGGTATGGTTGAACATGAATTATTATGAAAATGATGAAATATATGCATATGTCATGATGTGACAAATATAAGGAATGTGAGAAAAATGTGTGTGTGTGGAGACTGAGTTAGGTAGAGAGCCTCCATTGAAAATGAATCTGAGAATAAGTTGGGCAGAGAGTCTCAGATGTGGCCATTCATATGAGATATATAAATGTGTGAGATCTGAGACTGAGCTGGGCAGAGAGTCTCAGAAATGGACACTTGTATATAAAAAATATGAAAAAGAAAAAGAAAAGAAAAAAAAGTGAGCTCTGTATGAAACGTGCGTGACATATGTTGAGAACTCCAGCCGGATACTAACTTGCATAGACATGTATTTTTACACCATATCTGCATATATATTGAATGAGAAGATTATGTTTGTGGATTGCTTGGAATGTTATGGATTGATGTAATTGTGACATTAACAATTGAGGTTGGTGGTTGAGTATATTTTGTGGTATTTAAATGTTGATTTGGAAGGAGATGTGATTGTGGATTATTTGAAATAGGTGTTGATGTTCATCTATACACATCTACATGTCTGTGTTATTAAATGTTAATTATTGTGGGAAATATTGAGCTGTTGAATAGTTGTAAAGTATTTGGATTATTGTGCAATTGGATTATTAGGTGAAAGAAGTGGATATTTTGTCCAATTGGTGCAGTGGCTAAAACTAGCTACTGGCGATCGCCAGTGACTGGCGATTGCCAGTCATTGCTGGCAGAATGGGCTACTGGCGATCGCCAATTCTTTGAAGTAGATGACCACTGGCAGTCGCCAGTGGTCTAGCGAGCGCCAATCTTCTGACGCAGCCCGGAGATATTTTTGGACCGTATTTTGGTTCTGTATTGGTTTTAATTTCATGGCATCTAGTTTTGATTATGTGCATCTCAGATTAATACATACTTGGTGTGTAATTAGATTCTATATTTCTCCTTAATTAGTTCTTAAGGAGAATTATATGTATGCTTATCTTAATAATTACTTATTGAGTCGCAAGCTCATCCCTTTGCAAATTGTGGTATTCAGGGCATAGTTAGCTAGAGTTGAAGTGTGCCTGTAGAGAGCTCAGGTGGGTCCGAGGAAAGCTTGGTATAGTCATTTCCATCCTCATCATTATGGCATTCAAGCAGTTTATAATAAAGTACTTATGTGTATTTTAACATTTTGCAAATTATGTAATAAGTATTTCCAATGTACGAAAAGCTAAAAGAATTTGTAATTATATATATATATATATATATATACACACACATTTAACTATTACTATGTTTTTAGCATTGCCATGTTTATGAAGTGTATTGTGAACACGTATATATAGTACTGGAGGGTGCTGTATTATAAGAATGCTAGACTTTTTAAGAAAACAAAAAAGTGGCATGATGCACATATTTTGCAAAAGAACTTTCAAATTGGTGATTCAGTGTTGTTATTTAACTCTCGCTTATGTTTATTTCCAAAAAAATTAAAGTTTATATGGAGTGGATTGTTCAAGGTAGTTCAAACTTTCCCCCATGGTGCTATTGAGCTTGAGAATGGGAAAGGTGAGCATTTTAAGGTTAATGGCAGCAATGTAAACCTTATTTTGAAGGTTTATGGGAAAGGGAAAAAGAACTAGTTTCCTTTGATGCCAATTCTCTTCTGAAATAGCATTCATTCATATTAAGGTCAAGTTAGGGACCCTAAATTAGCACTTATTGGGAGGCAACCTAATGTCATTTTAATTTTCTTAAGTTTTTCATTTTTTTATTATGATTTTAAATGCATTTTACTTAGATTTTCTTAGTTTTATTTTTGTTTGTAGGTTAGATAATGAATGGAATGCCCGGAGATGGGAAAATTGAAGAGGAAAAAAGTAAACTATGTAGACATGGTCATAGACATGCCCCTATCTATACTCATGTTCAGGTATATGTTTTAACCCAGTAAGGTACACAGACACACACATTCCCATATATGTCCTCGTGTTTAATTATATAATTTTAGGTAGAATAGTACACGGGCAGGAACACATCCGTGTTTCGTGTCCATGTTTACATGCTTAATTTTAGGCAGAATGGTACATGGGTAGAGACATGCCCATATCTCGAGCTGTGTTTCTTGGTAGAAAATCCTAATTTTAACGAGACATGACCTTGTATCGCTAATAATTTAATTTAAAAATTAGGAATTTTTAAACATAACTCTTCGCACCCACATAAGTTTTTTCTTTTTCTTCTCCATCAAACTTCAGTGCAATCCATTTTTCTCTCTAAAATCAGCATTTTCCCTTTGATTTTTCTTGATTTTCTTCATTCTCTTCGTATTTTTCTTCATCATAATGTCTTCTTCTTAACCCAAACAAGTCAAACAATGCGCCCAACATAATATCCCTTTATCTTTTTGCCCTCTTCGCATGCTAAGAGTGGATCCTCCCCCTTAAGCAGCTTCTTCTTTATTAGATACTCCTTTTCTACACCTGATTCTTTAATTTCAAGAGAACACATCCAAGTTAAGGTAAACACACTTCTCTCTTTACCTATTGAGCCTAATAGGTTTTCTAGCCAAAGTGACTTAGAAAAATTGGGTCTTTGGAAAGTCATTGATAGGAAATTATTTAATGGTAAATAGAGTGACATGATTTCTATTAGGGACCCTTGTTACCAGGAATTGTTAGTCAAATTTTTTACCTCCTTTTCTATGGATAAACAAGCATTGATTTTGCTAAGGCTGATATGATTAAATTTATATTGAGTGGGCAAAATTTTTCTATGTCCATTAGTAAAGTTAGTGTTAGTATAGGCCTCTACAGTGCCACTTGGGTTGAGACTGTTCACTATCATAACTCTTTAGTGAATTTTTCACATTTGCGATAGTCACATGCTCGCATATTTTGGCGCAACCATAATAGGCCTAGGTTTTAGGATGATTATGAGCCCACTAAGTCTAAGAGCACTTGTTTCACTTCCCCTGTGATGCGTATTTTGCACTGTATCATTTCTCACACTATTTGTGGTCATAGGGAGAGTACATGGGTGGTGACTATGCATGATATTTTCTATCTTTATTGCCTTGAGACAAGTGAGTTGTGTAACCTTACCTATGGGTTTGCGATTTACTTTGATTCGATGTCTATTAAATGGAGAGGCGCTTTGTGTGGGGGAAGTTATGTGACTAGGTTGGGTAGAAATCTAGGAGTTTTTGATTCCCTGAATGACTTGACCCATAGTTGCCATATAATTGCCTTGGACATGGATGTGTTTTGATCTATGCACTTAGTCGAGAAGAAAGGTGATGCCTATGTGTTAGTTGATGGAGCTCCGATGGAGGCGCCTGTGGATGAGCCTACTGCAGCTGAGGGTCATGATATTCTTATACCGGAGGTTCCTCCAGTTCTTATAGATCCTTAAGATGAGTTTCGACAGGTCCAGTAGAGACATAAGCATATGCTACAGCATATCCATAATCCATGTGCAAATGGACTGGTTACAGCAGGGGATGTCTACTTTGATAATTGAGAGAGGTCTGCAACCACCTGAGATGCCCCCCACTCTAGACTTTTTTTTACATCTTATCCACCACCTCTGGATCCTATAGCAGCTACGATATTAAGATGGAGGATGATGATGATGATGCTCCAAATGCTTAGTTATCTATTTTTCTTTTTTTTATGATTCATTCAGATATTTATATTTTTCGGGATATCTTGTGGATTTCGTTCATATTTGCATTTGTGGATATTTTCTTTGTTTGGCGTTATTGTAGTTATTGTTTATTTTCTGCATTTTTCATTTTGTCGTTACATTTCTTTTCATTTTTATTTTTTGTTTCTGTTTTTCAGTTTCCATTGTGTTTTATTTCTTTCGTACTTACAGTCCCCAATCCATTTTCGGCTAATAATTCAGGGGAGCAATATTCACTTTTCTTTATATTTCTTTTTCTTGCTCCCATTGAGGATAATGCTTTGGATAAGTGGGGGTGTTTATTTTGTGTTTATGAATGAAATTGAAAATTTCATTTTCTTAAGTATTTGATTGTGCCTATCATTATAATGAACTTAATACAATAAATGTGGTTTTCTTAAGTATGTAGTGTGTTCTCTGATTCATGTTTAATTTATAAATCTTAAATTTAATTGGTAACTGGGTTATGTATAGTTTTAATGAATCTAATGCTATTTTCCTTATTATTTTGATCAAGACTCATAGATTAATACTTGAGGTTATTAAGAAGTTTGTTTAGTTTTAATATGGTTAATATGATTAAAGTAAATAATGTAAAGGTAAGATGGAGCGTTAAACACACTTGCCTCATTCAAAGAAAAAGGAAAATTTGTAGTGATGTTTGTAAATTAAAGAAGTGAGAAGGAGCATAAAATGCACTCACTGAATAGAAAGGCGAGATGGAGTGTAAAACGCACTCATAAAAAGGAATGGGTCTTGGATGGTTGATTTCTTAATGATTTTGGAGTATTAATTTATAAAAATTTTGGTTGAAAATTAGGGAAAGACTTTTCACTTGGTAATTAATGGAATCCTTGTGTCTAAGTTATTAATTTTGTTTTTGAATTATAAGTTTTATATTAATTGGAGAATATAGTAGATACTTAAGTAAAAGTTATTATTGTAACTTGTTCATTTTGGTGATAGGGTTTGGGCGAAGTTCGTTATTAATTTTTACTTAAGGACAAGCAAAAGCTTAAGTGTGGGGGATTTTGATTAGTGTGAATATTTATTATGTTTTGGTAATTTATTGGTGTTATTTTTAAGTTAATTTGTGTTAATTTGTGTTAATTTTTATTTAATATAGGTTAATTATGTGTGATTTATTATTGTAGGTGTTATGAGTCATTTATGGGGATCGAATAGCAAAAGAACTAAAGATTTAGGAGGTCTGGAGTGGAATTTTGAGGAATTCTTTGACATAGGCAAGGAAACGGCCATGTTGTAGGCCGTGTAGTCTTTTAGAATAAAATAAGGGCTTAGACACGACCATGTAGCTGACTGTGTAACTCAATGAAGAGATTTCATAGTTTGAATATGGGTAGAAACATGCTTGTGTGTTAGGCTGTGTACTTCATTGCCATAATTATCTACCTTATACACTGTTCGAGACATGACCGTGTAGTGGTCCGGTTTGATGATCTTAGTCGAGATATGCCCATGTACAAAAAGGACATGGCCGTGTACGAGCGAGAGTTGGGATAGAATCAACTTTTTTTAATGCTTATCGAAGAGGAATTTAAGGAGAATTATAAAATGAGAGTTGGAATAGATAAAAGGGATGATTTTTTTGGGATTTTTAGCAAGAGAATTCTGGGAGCGTTTTCAAGGATTGAGAAGTAAAGATTGGAAATTGGGAATTGCAAGAGATTGATTAATTTCTTTTTTTCTTTTTAATTTCTTGTAATTAGTGATGGATTCTCTTTATATTCTGTTAGACATAGTTTTTGTCATGATAGGCTAAATTTTTATTCATTAGTGATAAAAGATCTGAACATGAATTAGTTTAATTTTCTTTTTAATTAATTATTTATTTATGCAAATTATATTTATTGAGCTTAATGCCTGATATTGAGTGATCAACTTTAGTATGATTATAATTAAAATTATGCATTGAGAGATGATAATTTTAGTAGAACTATAAATATAAATCTAAGTTAATTTAAATTTAGAGATAAGTTGAGTTGATTAGATTCCGTAAGAGTTGAGCCTATAATTTATAATCTTATTGGTTAAGGTTTAGTAATTACAATAAGAGTCGGATTACAAAATCTTGAATTCATGGCTATAAATTAATTTAATTAGCTTTAAGAGGAGTTAATTAGGACCTAAGATGACTCGAGGATTGCATGAATATTTTAATTATAGAAGGAAATTAACTAATGAATGTGAAGTGAATTGATTTCTAATGATTAGTAGTTAATTAGTTGTTAAATTTTACATTAGTTTATTTTAGTTTTTATTCTTAGTAATAGCAATTAAAACATTGAAATTTTGTAGTCCTAGATAATTAGGAAGAAATTGATAGGTGAATAGATCGTAATCTCTGTGGGAACGATATCTATATTATACTACTTGTCGATTCCGTATACTTGCGGATTTATACAAATAACCTCCACCTACTACCGATCAAAAATAGATCTAACACCACCACTCTCCACTTGCTACCTTCATCTAATCTCTATTATTGAAGGCTCGCTCAACAACCACCAACAACATTACTGTTGCTATTAATATTATTTGCTATTACTTTCTTCTTCTCTAAAACCGCTGCCTCCATCCAATTGAAATTGGTAGCCTAAAGTGAAGTGATATGAGTTATTATTATTGTGTAGTATTTACATAATAATTCAAATTTTTTATATGTGTTATTATCTTGATGTACCATATAATATATTTTACCATACTAACTTAATGAAGAAATGGGTTAATACATGTTTAAATGAGTTATGCTAGTTAAATCCATTTAAACCTAATTTTATTTGGTTTTTGAAAGGATTGATTAATTCATTTAAATTAAATTAAAATGGAACTTTATATCATGTTGAATTGTATAAATGGACTGTGTCACAAATTACCGATTCTAGAATAAAGTATCATACCTAAGTTATAGATAATTATCAAAGAAAGGATATGTTTCCATTTTCTATTCATAAAAAAAAAAAATTTAATGAGATTTAAATTACATTCTTATTTATCATTGACCACACCTTAGGGAGTCTTTTCAAAGCTATATACATATGAATTAAATCATCTAAATTTTTTTAATAAAATATAAATTTCATTACTAAAGGGATAAGGCCATTTCGAAATAAACATTACAATAAAACACATGACCATGGTTCTTACCAACTATTAACATAAAGACTTGTTGATGGAAAATAGTAATGAAAAAACACTATAAGCAAACCATCATAAAATAAGATGGAAGAGCCACTGGACTGTCAAAAAATAACAAACCATATCAATAAAATCCATATAAGAAATAGATTTGCCGTCTCTAACTTGTATGTTGATTAAATCAGAACAAAAAAATAAAGCAATCTACAAAAATGTAGTTAATTCGATAAAAACTTTCAACAAATTTAAAATGGTGATCTAGAAATTTTCTTGACAATCAAACAAGTCGTGACAATAATTTTCAAGAAATTCCATCTCTAAATTTCATCTCAAGTCTAACAATGTGTGAGACCCACAACACGTGGCCTCAAACTCGTCCAACCCGTGTTCCAATTAGTAAGAAAATAAAATTCTTTTAAGAACACAACCACATATCATGCACCTTCATACTCATCACACAAATCACATAGATATGCAATGCATAACAACATCAAATCCAATCACAAAATACATACTTATACAAATGTGGCTTAAAACTAATGGAGTATAAGTTTTTATAACCATATGTAAAAGCCAAGTTGAAAAATTCATTTGCAAACCATTAAAACTCTTTATTTATGAGTCTAGTTTCATTTGCAACTTGAATCACATAATTTGTAAATGTACATAATTAGTTATGAGGTTTTGAACGCTTAAAGGTCATGCATGGCAAATTGCAATTCAATGAGAGCAATAAAATGTCCGGCCATTTTTGACTATTTTATAGGTGGATTTTGGAAATTTTTAAAACATAAAAGTTGTAGAACCTCTTTAAAGTTTTCATAGTTTCAAACCACACCTCATTTGGAGTTATGTAGCTTGAGTTATGGTCAAAATACGAAGACAAAAATGTGCAGGCTGGGCTCCTCACGGTCGCGACCAAACCGTGAGCAACCACCTGAAGCACCAATCAACTATTCAATATAGCCTGGTTTGCTCACGGTTGAGTCCTGACGGTTGCGACCCGACCGTGAGCAACCCTAACCTAGCCAAAACACTCCTTTGGCCACTTCTAAGCTTAGCAAACCATTCCATACTCAACTATAACTCAAAACAACCCTAAAAAATACCTCATAAACATACCAAACATCATCAAATCAATCATTAACATGTAATTCATATTCAACCATGTTCAAAATACATTAACAAGTGTTTTATAAAAACATTTTCAAATACATAACTCTATAATCCATACTTATGTGTATACACAATATAGTGCATGCTTATCACACATATATATATGCATCAACCACTCTGTCAAATAATATACATACATTTAACACAATCATAATATCTGCAAGAATTTCTCAATTCATGTATATATATATATAGACATCACAAGACATTGTTCCAGTGCACATCACCTAGTGAAATTTCAACATCAACATTACATAACCATATATATATATATATACTTCACAATTCTTATACATAAACTTCACCATCTCAAACTTATATGCACACTCATAGTGCATTCCTAACATATCATTACATATAGCTTAATGGTCAACACATCAATACAAAATGCATGAGATGCATACTAATGAATGGATGGAGGATGATATCACTAAGCACACCTCGAGTCTCCAGAAGTCACAAGCCAATTAAGTTCCAAGCTCTTACTAACTATCTCCTAAAAAATAGTTGCAAAGGGGTGAGCTTGCGACTCAATAAGCAATTACTAATATAATAATATATACATAACTTCTCAATAACTAATTAAGTGATATATTTATATAACAAGTCTTTACTTGTTCAAGTTACACATATAATCATGCTTCCAATTCCAACAAATTATAATCATGTATAGCCTTTATACTAAACATATACCAAATATATATACCAAGTATATACCAAACATATACCAAGTATATACCAAATATATACCAACTATAAACCAATTATATACTAATCATAAGCCTATAATATACAAATTCACATTATTTAACAATTCACACTACTATAATATCAACAACAACTAATTTATTTACTAACACATACAAATTGAGGTGTATAATACACGTCAACATACAACCAAAATCATCTCGTTATTTCAAATAATATACATCCACATTTTATATCAAATCCTCATTCAGTATATATATACATAGCACAATGCAATGGATGTATGATTATGTTTGTTAGTTTTTCCGGCCGGAGTTCTCATCATACGTTTTTCACATTTGCTTCTCTTTTCTTTATTTTCTTTTTCATATATCTGTGGTCATTCCTGAGATTCTCTACCCCTTTCAATCTCAGAGTTCACACGTACGCGCATGTATATATTATCACTTGAATGACCACATCTGAGACTCTCTACCCCTTTCAATCTCAGGTCGTGGAGCTCAATCTCTACCCACCCATATTTCTTCACATTTCCTCACATCATTTAATATGCATGTGCATTAATCATTCATAATAATATGTTAATTCATACCACTTTAAGTGGCTTTCACAATCAATACCACCTCAAGTGGCTTGCACCCAAAGTGCCAATATTCACAACATACAACTCACATTTCAACAACCACATTTTAATTCATAACCAATTCACTTCCAATAGTCATGCCACATTCAATCACAACTTAACATCTTCATAATATATATATATATATATTGTTTCAAACCACATACTTATCTCAAGTATTCATAGCACATAATTCTCATTCAATATTCATATTCACTTTTCACCATTTTCAATTAATTCACATAAATATACATAACTCACATTTCAACAAACAAGCATTGCCTCACAATATATATATATATACACATCATATCATTTCTCACCTCATTCAATCAATCAATTCAATTTATATACATATCACATGACTTGCTCAATTTTTCATTGTAACACATTTCTTATAATTTCTCATCATCATTCAATCAAACTATATAGGCATGCACAATTCACCTTCAATAATCCATATGTCAATAGCCATATTTAATCACAATTCATCATTCTCAATATATATATAAATTATTCCATACCACATCACACAAGTTACTTAATTCATTCATAGTAATATAGTTCTTATATTCAAGAGATTCAATATATATATATTATATTAGTAATCACTTACTCAAGGATACTTCAACTCCTTCAAAAATAAATCTCCCCTAGTGAGTAGTGTCTCCAACATCCTTAT
>CATIWO010262512.1:0-19933 GCA_949673435.1 Macaranga tanarius | reverse complement strand
TAATTAATAAATCCTTAATAAATTTAAGCTTCTAAGGTAATCATGCAATATTAATAATTAATTGGTATCTCTACTCAAATTAATATTAATAGCTTTTATTCTAGATCCCTAAATATTAATCTCCTCTCGGTCTCAAAATATTTAGCATGCAATGATTTAATTAATTGATAAGAACCTTAGATATAAATCTTCTCTCGATCTCATTATACCTAATGAAAGAATTAAACCATTAATTAAGTAAAAGAATAAAAACCATAAACATTATCATGAACTAAAATTATAATTAAAGAGAAATATAAATTCAATACATCTATAGGTTACTAAGATAACTCCAGCCCAAAATAAAACTAAGCTATCATGATAATGAAAAACATAAGAAAATAATAATCAACTAAAGAAATCATCAATAATGATACAAAGATTAGAAAATAATGAAACCCCCTAATCCTTCATAATTAGCTCATTGATTTTCTTCAGTCTGCGCCTTTAATTATTGTCCTCTGTCGACTCCTTCATTATCTTGCTTCTAGTCGAAATATATATATAGGTCTTCAGGATATTAGGGTTAAATTTTCTTCCTTTTTAGTTCTTCATGTGCATGGCCATGCATTATAAGTAACATGGTCGTGCGCATTAGTTGCTTTAGTTGCATGGCCATGCACTTTAGTTGCATGGCCATGCAATGCAAATGCATGGCCGTGCAATACAAATGCATGGCCGTGCAATGCAAATACATGGGCGTGCCTTCCTCTCTTTTGTCCTCAAGTGGCATGGGCGTGCGGTTCCATTGCACGGGCGTGTGGTTTGTTGCATGGCCGTGCGCTCCACTTGCAAGGCCGTGCTCTTCACTTGTATGGCCGTGTTCTCTAATACCTACAAAATAAAATAGAAACCCATAAGAAAATATAAAATCCTAATATATATTAATTATTCCTAAATATTAATCTAATTAACCTATATTTCCTAATATTTCCTATTATTTAACTTTATTAATTATTATTAAAAATAAGCAATTATTTAACTAAAAATGAACTAAAAACTAAACTAACATACTTAAAATGAACCTAATTTTTACTAAATAAATGCAATTATCAGGTTCTTACTGGTGTCTTATTCCCTTCTTTCCTATTTAAAATGGATGTAAGGTCATATATACCAGTGCTGGTGGAAGGAAGTTTAGAGGCTTTCATTTTGGTTTCCTCTTCTAAGGATTTTCGAAGTTGATCGAGATATTTTTTCTGCATATCAGGATCATTGATATGTTGGATGATATCTAAGATCATGGTTTGTTCATTTGTAAGAACATTGATCTGTTTTAGTTCAGACTCAGAGTCTGATCCGGATTCAGAAGATAAGGTTGTTGCAAGCTCATCAACCTAAGAGTTACCTTCTTCAGATGAGAGTTTAGAACTAGTTTCGGATTCAGAAGTTTTAACTAACAGGGCTGTTAGTCTTGCTAAAGTTTCTTCCTATAATCCTAACTCTTGGAGTTTTTTGGAAAACCTGCAATATTTAGAAATATGACCTTTTTTGCCACACTTAAAATAGGTGACATCTTTAAGATCAGTACTTCCTGATTTGAATGTTTTGGATTTCCTAGTGTCTCTTTCATAAGGTTTCTTATAATAAGACTGTTCTTGAGGTTTGGATTTGGAATATTTCCTGAATTCTTTGGATCTTTTATGAGAAGATGGTTTTCCTGAAGATGAATCTTTTTGACAGTTGCCTGAATAAGTTTGGTTTTAGGTAAAAGTAAGAGTCGGATCAAACTGTTTACAAAAAGTTCCTACTTCCTATTTGGTCTATTTTACTTCTCTTTTGAGATGTTTCCTAAGTTTCAAATCTTGACAGATTTTTAGACCTTCCTTTTGGGTTAAACTGATCATTTCACCATAAGTGAGCTGATCATAAGGAATGATTTGGCTTCCAAAGGTTTGTCTAATGGAGTTTCTAAAATTTTCACCTAACAAAATGGGAAGTCCTGCAAGGAATTATTCCTTCTAAAAAGGCTGGTTTGAGTCTTCTCTGAGCATGACTCTAGAGAGGAAAGTTGACTTATAATCCTAAAAACTACTAAGGTTTTTACACCTAAGGTTGGACAATATGTCTGCATTTTTATCCTTAAGGTGTGAAGCATCACCTAGGAAATATTGTGCTATGGTCAGTATGAGAGTTGACACCACATCTTGGATTGGATTACCTAGATGGTCAAGAATAAGTTCTCCACCTTCACCTATTTAAATGGCATGAAGAATGTCCAGTTGTTGTTGGGAAGTGAGATGGTAATCCCACCATCCTTTCAATTACCCTGAGAATCCGGCTATGAGAAGTTATGCAACAGTTCTATCGGATGTGCCTACTTGGGTCTTATAAGCATTAGATGCTATGGTCATTTGTTGTAAGAAGTTCAGGATTTGGTATTTAGTCATACCATCAATGTTCCATTCATAAATAGAACTGGCATTGAATTTTGATTGAACTATGGAATTAGGTTGGATACCTAATTCTAGTTCTAGTAACCTATTTTGGTAATAACCTATTTGAGGATATGGACTGGGCCAATGAAGTTTTACAACTTCAGGAGTTAATTTTTGGGTTACTTCACCATCAGATATGGCCTCTTGGTCCTTATCCAAAACACTCACACTTTGTTAGACAGATTGTGGTGTGTTAGGGACTATAGAAGTAGAGGGTTCTATTCTGCCTAATTGGTCTCTAATGGCCTGAAGGAACTCGACTTTATTGGTCCTAACCTCTTGTTGGGCTGAGGTAGAAACTTGAAAAGGCTTGAACATTAGTTTTTAAGTTTTTTACTTGACATTCCTAATGACTAAAAAAAAACAGCATGGTTTTATGATTGTCCTTCTAACCTGGAAAGCTATTTGCCTATAGTGCTCAGATGTGCATTTGTATAATTATTCTGGAACACTATATTTTTTAAATTGGCAGAATCAGTATCCTGAGGTTTTTTAAATGGACATGCTTCTATGACCTCTAGACCTATAGGAATTTTGAGCTTCCTAAGAGGAGGATGTTCAAACTCAATAAACTGATCGTCTGAAGTTTCCCAAACTGTTACCTTTCTCCTTGTAGTAACAGGTTGAAGAGTTTTGAAAGGATATGAAATATCATTTTCTAATGCATATATTTCAAACCAATCAAAAAAGAAAATATGGATTTTATGCTGATGTACAAAATTGTAAAAACAACCCTGTATATGCTTCCTTTTCATTCAAAAAATGTTTGAAAAACCATAAACATTTTTATAAATTATGGAATGCATAAAAATCCTTTTGAAATTTGGTTTTATCAACCTCAAATTCTTTTTCCAAAACACTGAGTTCATGGGCTATATTTTCTATAATAGCCGAAGCAGTTGGAGAATTTAGAGGAGATGGGCCTTGTATTTCTAGCTGGGTTTCATTATAGATGGGTCTGGGTATTCTGGCACTATAATCTACATTTTGCAGAGAGGTGTTTGGTAAATCTGAAGTATAATACTTGGAAGGTTGAGGACTGAATGGTAAGTTTATGACTCTTGGTAGATCCGAGTGTAGATATGCCTGGTTCTTTTGTGCAGGTCTGTATGGAAGGTTAATTACAGAAGGAATTTGAGAAATTCTTCCTAGATCTATACTTTCTAAAGAATGATCAGAAAGCCTAGAGCTGGTAGAAATTCTATCAAAAGAAATTTTTACCTTTCCATCCTAGTGTTGGGTGATATCCCTGATGTGTGTGTTTGGTACTTGTACCTCTGGTGTTTGGGATTCAGGTTCAACTATTCCTTCGAGAATCCAATCCTTTGGAAGGGTAATTTGTTTCCACTGAATGGGTTTTGGTATAACCATATTAGATCTGGTAATGTCAGTTTGGAGCAAAAGGGTTTCTCCTTTTAAGCTATGAAATCGATGTTTTGAATTGAAGGCAGACATCATGGCTTTATAATGCACATTAAAAATTAATGCAACTGGGATGAACCTAACATCTCTAAGAGCTGCTAAAATGGATGTGTTTAATCCTTCTCTGGATAAAGGTTTTAGGCCAACCTGTACTAATCCAATGTGGATGTACTTATAGCCTTTAGTTTTGTGCTTGTCTAAAGCTCTATGTGAAAATAATTAAATTGTTTCAAATGGTTTGGAAAGCTGAATGTCTCTTTCCTCGGTTTTAAGAGAAAAATCATTTTTAAACAGAGTTAACTTTAAAGATTTATAAATCTGATCTCTCTAGATTTTGGGAATTTCCCAGTCATTTATGAATTTTTCAAAATCCTAAATGGAGATTTCTTCACTGCTGACCACATCTCTTATGGTCTTGGAAGAGGATGAAACAAAGGAAGAAGAAGAAGTGGTTCTATAGAAAATTGAGTTCATGATTATAATTGCCTGTGAGTCAAAACATAGATACACTTACAAATGAACTGGCTAAACCAACAGTCTCACTGCCTCTCTTGGGTTTTACTGCCGGGACCACCTGTTCCCAAATGACTCGGTGTACTAGATATTTCTTAGACAGTTATCTTAAAACAACTTCAAAAGCAATTACTGTAGAGATGCCTTCCCCCCTATGCTCTGATACCGAGCGACTCCCAAGGATCGACATGGGATAAAGACAGGAGATACAGAAAGATCACAGTTGAAGATGAAGAGAAATTATAGAAGAAGACAAATTACAAAAATGCAGAAATCATATCCAGAATTACACAACAGAAATAAATATAAATTACAAAATAAAATAAACATAAAATCAAATAATATAATAAATAAACATAACAATATAAATAAATTTAAATTAAACAAACATAAAAATAAACAGAATATTTATTGCTTCGTTAAACATGCTAGAATCTTAAAGATCACGAGGCGGGTGTCCACGATAAATAAAATAATAAAACATAAAATAAATATAAATTAAATTATGTATGCTTGAACATAATAATTAGGTGGCTCAGCCAACCAATGAATGATATAAATATGATATAGATATAGGCTTCAGGTGGTAGAGCCGGCCTTAGGCATGCAAGATATATAAGCTTCAAGCAGTAGAGCCGACCTTAGGCATACAAAAAACTAAACAGAAAATAAACAAAACATAAACCAAAAGTATACTAAAATAAACAAAATAAATAAACATAGTTTTGGTTACCTCTTATTTATTTCCTTAAATAGCAAAGGTGTAATACAAGATTAGCCCAAACGTTTTTGCAATTAAAGCTTTACAAAAGAAAATAAAAGATTTTAGAGATATAAATCCTTGGATTAGATGAGGAGAAGAGAAGAGAAAAGAAAAGAAAGGAAGAAGAAAAGAAAGAAAGAAAATTTTCTAAAAGAATTCTCCTCCCCTACTTCACAAGTGAAATGCTCCTTATATAGAAATTGGAGTGGTACTATTTAGACATGGGTTCACTGTTCATTTACTGTTTATGAATAGTAACTTGTTCTCCACCAGGAGCCACAACACTATTGATGAACAATATCTTATCTGGGTGGCACTATTGATGAATAGTACCTCCTTTTAAAGTTTTGGATATTTTATCCTCTATCCATATTTTTTTTGTTGATTCTTGTTTTTATGGATTTTTCTAACAGATCTTCAAAATAAAACCTAGGTCCCTATCCTGATGGAACTATGGGTCCAAAAGGTTATAAGGCATGTGCGGGAGGGGAGTATTTGACATAAAAGTCATATTTTCCCCAGTGTTGTCCAAGAACGTCCTAAATTTGATTGTTAGATCTTTTGGGAGTTACTGCAAAGGAAAATCTAAAATTAGAGGTTTATCGGAGTTTTTTTTATATATATATACCCTAAATTTTGCATGGGCCATCCAAAAAGGATTTTCAACCCATCAGGCTAAAGCCTTAACTTTTGCATGGGTAGCCTATTGTAGGTTTTTAACCCATCAGGAAGAAAAATTTTATTTTTATTTATTTACATAATTTTTGATAGGTGGGAGTATACTGTAGCAGTCATCCCCATTTTTATCAGCTAAGTCTACTAGCGACATTGATTCTTCTGAAGGAGCTGTTTTAGAGTTAGCTAATGAAGTGCTAGTTTTACTATGAACCAACTGCTGCATAATGGCAAAATACTCTTCTTCAGTTTTGGCAGCTGCAAGGAGTGCACTGGCATGAGACTTTTGTGCTAGAAAGGTGTTCTCTTCAAGAGTGATTCCCAGAAGGCCTTGCCTTTTGAGCCAAGTACTAATTCCTGGTTTTAGTACTTTATCAAGAACTTTAAAAGCATTCCACCATTTTACTCTGAATTTTCTTTGTAAAATAGTTAATTCTTTTGTGACACAAAAGTCCAATGTCCATAAACATACCCAAGGAACAAAGAATTTGGAACAAAAAAGACACAACAGGGTAAATTTCTTTTCTATCCAAGATGGATAAAAGTGGGTTTTAAAAAGCTGAAAGCTTTCCTGAATTTCTGGTTTTAAAATTTCTGGGATGGCTCCATAGTTTTTCCACCATCTGGAGAACTAAGAAGGGTATTTGGTAATATCGGTGTGGTTATGAAAAAAGAAGAGCCAACAATGGGTTCATTTTTGGTTTTGGATTAAGAAGGCATTAAACCATGCTTGTTCATAATCCCAATAGGAGAAGGTTAAATAAAAGTTTAATTTGGTCTTGAAATTTATGAGGAATTATTTTGGTTTGGATAAATCTTGTCCCTAATCACATGGTCTCAAAACTTTTAAGATTTTATATGTAGAGCAGGAAGGATCTCGTTGTGTTTTAGAAAATATAAAATGTTTAAATTCAGCGAAGCCTGTGTACTCCAGAATGGTTTGGTAATACTCCTGAGGTTTAGATAAATCCTAGGGTTTGTAAAACCATGATTTTGGAAAATGAAGTTCTAGAGTTTGAAATGGATTTTTATTAAAAAATCTTTCTTTAACTGTTGTAATATTCTGAATAGTAGACTTTAAAGTCCAATCAGAAGATTTTTTATTTTAAGATAAAACGATATGAGAATTACTAGAAGTAGTTACTAACGCATTTTGTGAACTACTAGGAGTAGTAATCAAAACATTGTTTTGGTGAAAAGTTTTAGAGAGATCTCTATAAAATGAACATTCCCCTGTTTCTTTTTCGGAAACCAGTTTAGATGGCTTACCTGCATTAACCCAGTACTCCTGAGAGGTAAGTTTAGCCTGTTTTGCCTCAATGGATTTTTGAATAGCCTGAGCCTCATTAGGTTCGATGTCTTAGGCCAGTAGTGAGCTTTGAATAGCCCATAATAGTTTCGGGGTTTTGGCCAAGGCCTTAGTCCAAGCCTCAATTTCTTGGACTTTCTGAGGAGGAAGTTCAGAAGGTTTGGATGATTCCTCTTGTTCAGCGAGATTGACTGTATCAAACCATGAATTTTGTCTGGAAATTTGTTAGCAAATTCCAAAGACCTTTCTATTGGAGTGATGGTGCGACAATAGATATAGTCTCCTAAGAACCTGACTTTAGTCTGGAAAAAATAGATCTTTTTGGTCGAGATAACAAGACCTTTTTTCTTGGCAACATAAAAGAAAGTTTTTAAATGCTTCAAATGTTGGTCAAGAGATTTTGAAAAAATAAGCACATCATTAATATAAAATAATGCAGAATTCAAAATATGGATTAAAAATGTCATTCATAATCCTATGAAATTCTGAAGGTGCATTTTTCAAACCAAAAGGCATTACATTCCATTCATACTAATCAAATGGAACAGTAAACGCAGTTTTATAATGATCTTTTGGATCAATTTGAATATGCCAAAATCTTGATTTCAAGTCAAATTTGGAAAACACAAATGCAGAATGCAGTTTTTGTAAAAGATCCTTTTTGTTTGGAATCGAATATTAAATCCATTTCAGGGCTGCATTCAAAGGCTTATAATTGATCACTAATCTGGGAGTTCCTCTTTCTATTTCTAAAACTTTATTCACATAAAAAGCTACACAACTCTAGGGTGACCTAGATTTGGAAATTAATCCTTTAGATTCTAAATCCTGAATCTCTTTCCTATAATGTTGTTTTAATTCAGCATTCATTTGTATTAGCCTAGTCTTGGTTAGAATATTCTTTTCATTAAAAGCTACCTCATAAGGTAAATCCACTAAATGCTATTTTCTATCCCAAAAAGCATTTGGTAAGTCAGAACAAATTTCTTTGTTTTATGAAATCCATTTTCAATTGTTCTTCAATTTTTTGAAAATGGACATTTTGTTTTATAAACAATAAATCATCTTTTCTTCCTTTAATCAAAATACTTATCTCATGCTGATAAATGGAATTGGCATTTATCAGGTTAAGATATATGGTTTTAGGTTTTTCAATAAATGGAAAAGATAAATTTATGCGTTTACTTTTAAAATCTATGGAAGCATGCGTAGTCTTATAGGGAGTAATCACATTTATGAATGGAGTCCCTAAGATTACTGCATGACCTATATTAGAAACTAGAAGGAACGGTGTTTTAATTAAAAATCCATTATTTAAAACACTTGCTTCTATTTTTCCTTCAACATACATTTTAGACTTATTTGCTGAATCAAGTCCTTATTTTATTTTCTTATGAAAATGTTTTGGTACAAGACCAGTTTTAATACAGCTTAAATCAGCTCCTATATCAAATAAAACAACTACATCAATTTTAAACTTGTCATCAAAAACCAAAGTAAGCTTTATAAGATACTTTCTTGAAACAACCTGATTTAGAACACAAAGATAATCTAGTGGAAGTTTATCTAAGTTTGCTAAAGCTTGGTGTTCCGAAGGATCTTGGATTTCATCATCACTAGACTCCTTGGATGCCTTAGAGACTAGAAGTTGAATCAATTCAAAATCTTTTTGCTATTTTTCTTTGTGCTGTTTAATTTCAGACTTAATGGTTTTGCCCTTTGCCTATAATTCCTGGATGGTTCCTACTAGTATTATATTCCCCTTTTTCTTATTTAAAATGGATGTAAGGTTATACATACCAGTACTGGTGGAAGGAAGTTCAGAGGCTTTCATTTTGGGTTCCTCTTCCAAGGATTTCCGAAGTTGATCAAGATATTTGCTCTACATATCAGGATCATTAACATATTGGATGCAATCTAAGATTATGTTTGTTCATTTGTAAGAACATTGACCTATTTTGGTTCAGACTCAGAGTCTGATCCGGATTCAGAAGATGAGGCAAGAGCAGACTTATCAATAGTGTTTTGGGATTAACCCTTTACTATGGATTAACCATCTGAAGTTTTCCAAACTATCACCTTTCTCCTTGTAGTAATAGGTTGAAGAGTTTTGAAAGGATATGAAATATCATTTTCTGATGCATATATTTCAAACTAATCGAAAAAGAAAATATGGATTTTATGCTGATGTACAAAATTGTAAAAACAATCCTGTATATGCTTCCTTTCATTCAAAAAATGTTTGAAAAACCATAATCATTTTTCTGAATTATGGGATGCATAAAAATCCTTCTGAAATTTGGTTTTATCAACCTCAAATTCTTTTTCCAAAACACTGAGTTCATGGGCTATATTTTCTGTAATAGTCGTTGTAGTTGGAGAATTTGAAGGAGATGGGCCTTATATTTCTGGCTGGGTTTCATTGTAGATGGGCCTTAGTATTCTAGCACTATAAGCTACATTTTGTAGAGAGGTGTTTGGAAAATCTAAAGTAGAATACCTGGGAGGTTGAGGACTGAATGGTAGGTTTATGACTCTTGGTAGATCCAAGTGCAGATCTGCCTGGTTCTCTTGTGCATGTCTGTATGGAAGGTTAATTATAGAATAAATTTAAGAAATTCTTCCTAGATCTATACTTTCTGAAGAATGATCAGAAAGTCTAGAGTTGGTAGAAATTCTATCAAAAGAAATTTTTACCTTTCCATTATGGTATTGGGTGATATCCCTGCTGTATGTGTTTGGTACTTATACCTCTGGTGTTTGGGATTCAGGTTCAACTACTCCTTCGAGAATCCAATCCTCTAGAAGGGTAATTTATTTATACTGAATGGGTTTTGGTATAACCATATTGGAGCTAGTAATGTCAGTTTGGAGCAAAAGGGTTTCTCCTTTTCTACTATGAAATCGATATTTTGAATTGAAGGCAAACATCATGGCTTCATAATGCACTTTAAAAATTAATGCAACTGGGATAGATCCTTCAATTATATGGTAATTATGCGTTCTAATTTGTAAAACCAATGATTTCAAAACATATTTTTCACTGAGACAAATAGTAAAGTTTGAATAACAGTCAAATGATATTGGACCTTTACAGAGACTAGATTCTATAGTACCTAACATGGAATCCTTAAAGGTTTTGAACCTAGCATCTCTAAAAGCTGCTAAAATGGATGTATTTAATCCTTCTCTGGACAAAGGTTTTGGGCCAACTTGTACTAATCCAATATGGATGTACTTATAGCCCTTGGTTTTGTGCTTGTCTAAAGTACTTTGTGAAAATAATTGAATTGTTTCAAATGATTTGGAAAGCTGAATGTCCCTTTCCTCGGTTTTAATAGAAAAATCAGTCTTAAACAGAGTTAATTTTAAAGATTTATAAATATGATCTTTTTGGATTTTGGGAATTTCCTAGTCATCTATGGATTTTTCAAAATCCTCAATGGTGATTTCTTCACTACTGACCACATCTCTTGCGGTCTTTGAAATGGATGAAATAGAGGAAGAAGAAGAAGTGGTTCTACAAAAAATTGAGTTCATGATTTTAATTTCCTATGAGTCAAAACGTAGATACACCTACAAACGAACTGGCTAAACCAATGGTCTTACTGCTGGGACCACCTGTTCCCAAATGACTCGGTGTACCAGATATTTCTTAGACAATTATCTTAAAACAGCTTCAAAAACAATTACTGTAGAGATCCAAGCGACTCTTTAGGATCGACAGGGGATAAAGATAGAAGATAAAGAAATCTCACATTTGAAGATGAAGAGAAATTATAAAAGAAAAGAAATTACAAAAATACAGAAATTAGATCCAGAATTACACAACAGAAATAAATATAAATTACAAAATAAAATAAACAAAAAATAAAATAATAAAATAAATAAACATAACAATATAAATAAACTTAAATTAAACAAACATAAAAATAAACAGAATATTTATTGCTTCATTAAACTTGCTAGAATCTTAAAGATCACGAGGCGGGTGTCCACAATAAATAAAATAATAAAACATAAAATAAATATAAATTAAATTATGTATGCATGAACATAATAATTAGGTGGCTCAGCCAACCAATGAATGATATATATGATATAGATATAGGCTTCAAGCGGCAGAGCCGGCCTTAAGCATATAAGATATATAAGCTTCAGGCGGCAGAGCCGACCTTAGGCATGCAAGAAAGTAAACAGAAAATAAACAAAATATAAACCAAAAGTATACTAAAATAAACAAATTAAATAAACATGGTTTTGGTTACCTTTTTTTTATTTCCTTAAAGAGGAAAAGGTATAATACAAGATTAGCCCAAAGGTTTTGGCAATTAAAGCCTTACAAAAGAAAATAAAAGATTTTGGAGATACAAATCCTTGGATTATATAAGGAGAAGAGAAGAGAAAAGAAAAGAAAGGAAGAAGAAAATAAAGAAAGAAAATTTTCTAAAAGAATTCTCCTCCCCTACTTCATAAGTGAAATGCTCCTTATATAAAAATTAGAGTGGTACTAATTGGACATGGGTTCACTGTTCATTTACTGTTTATGAATAGTAACTTATTCTCCACCAGGAGCCTCAACACTGTTCATAAACAGTGTCTTGTTTGGGTGGCACTGTTGATGAATAGTACCTCCTTTTAAAGTTTTGGATATTTTATCCTCTATCCATATTTTTTTTGTTGATTCTTATTTTTTTGGATTTTTCTAACAGATCTTCGAAATGAAAGCCAGGTCCCTATCCTGATGGAACTATAGGTCCAAAAGGATATAAGGCACGTGCTGGAGGGGAGTATTTGACATAAAAGTCATATTTTCCCGAGTGTTGTCCAAGAAGATCCCAAATTTCATTGTCAGATCTTTTGGGAGTTACTGTAAAAGAAAATCCAAATTTAGAGATTTGTCGGGTTTTTTTTATATATATACCCTAAATTTTGCATGGGCCGTCCAAAAAGGATTGTCAACTCATCGGGCTAAAGCCTTAACTTTTGCATTGGCAGCCTATTGTAGGTTTTCAACCCATAAGGCAGAAAAATTTTATTTTTATTTATTTACACAAGTTTTTATAGGAGGGAGTATACCGTAGCAGTCATCCCCATTTTCATCAGCTAAGTCTACTTGATTCTTCTAGCATTGATTCTTCTAAAGGAGCTATTTTAGAGTTAGCTGATGAAGTGCTAGTTCTACTCTGAACCAACTACTGCATAATGGCAAAATACTGTTCTTCAGTTTTGGCAGCTATAAGGAGTGCACTAACATGAGACTTTTATGCTAGAAAGGTGGTCTCTTTAGGAGTGATTCCAAGAAGGCCTTGCCTTTTAAGCCAAGTACAAATTCCTAGTTTTAGTACTTTATCAAGAACTTTGAAAGCATTCCATCATTTTACTTTGAACTTTCTTTGTAAAATAGTTAATTCTTCTATGACATCAAAGTCCAATGTCCACAAACATACCCAGGGAACAAAGAATTTAGAACAGAAAAGACATAACGGGGTAAATTTCTTTTCTATTCGATATGGCTGAAAGTGGGTTTTGAAAAGCTGAAAGCTTTCCTGGATTTTTGGTTTTAAAATTTCTAAGATGGCTCCATAGTTTTTCCACCATCTGGAGAACCAAGAAGGGTATTTGGTAATATCGGTGTGGTCATAAAAAAAGAAGAGCCAAGAATGGGTTCATTTTTGGTTTTGGATTAAGAAGGCATTAAACCATGCTTGTTCATAATCCCAATAGGAGAAGGTTAAACAAAATTTTAATTTGGTCTTGAAGTTTATGGGGAATTGTTTTGGTTTGGATAAATCCTGTCCCTAATCACATAGTCTCAAAACCTTTAAGATTTTACAAGTAGAGTAGGAAGGATCTCACTGTGTTTCAGAAAACATAAAATGTTTAAATTCAGCGGAGCCTGTGTACTCTAGAATGGTTTGGTAATACTCCTGAGGTTTAGATAAATCCTAGGGTTTGTAAAACCATGATTTTGGAAAATGAAATTCCAGAGTTTGAAATGGATTTTTATTAAAAATCCTTCTTCAACTGTTGTAATATTCTGAATAGTAGACTTTAAAGTCCAATTATAAGATTTTTTACATTGAGACAAAATAATTTAAGAATTACTAAAAGTAGTTACTAATGCATTTTATGAACTACTAGGAGTAGCAATCAAAACATTGTTTTGGTGAAAATTTTTAGAGAGATCTCTACAAAATGAACATTCTTGTATTTCTTTTTTAGAAACCAGTTCAGATGGCTTACCTGCATTGACCCGGTACTCTTGAGAGATAATTTTGGCGTGTTCGGCCTCAATGGATTTCTGAATGGCCTGAGCCTCATTAGGTTTGATGTCTTAGGCCAATAGTGAGCTTTGAATAGCCCATAATAGTTCCGGGGTTTTGGCCAAGGCCTTGGTCCAAGCCTCAATTTCTTGGACTTTCTGAGGAGGAATATCAGAAGATTTGGATGATTCCTATTGTTTAGCGAGATTAACTGCATCAAACCATGATTTTATGGGTTTTGCTGTGGATAGTGGTTTTTTTATGATTTTGATAGAATTTGAGGATTCTACCTTTTCTTTACCATATTTCTTTCGCACCATTTAGGATCTGTTTTGCAGGAATTCTCTGGTTAAAAAGTCTAGCAAAAAATTTGTATCTCCTTTAATGAATTCAATTTCAAAATCAAAGATACTTAAAATAGCCTGCCATCTTGCAAAAATTTGTTTAGATGCAGTGTTTTGAACATCCTTTTGTAAAACTTCTTTTGCTGATTTACAATCAATGCGAAGTAAAGAATTTTGATTCAATAAATCAAATTGAAATTTTGTGATGCATAAGACAATGGAGAGAATCTCCTTTTTTATAGTAGAATAGTTCTGCTGTGTACCATGCCAATGACCAAAAGTATATTGAATGACTACTTCCCGGCCGTTTTGAAGTTGCTTAAGAATACCCCCATAACCTAACTCACTGGCATCAGTCTCAACAATCTTTGGAAGATTGGGATCAACAAGAGAAAGATAAGGAATATCTTGAACTTGTGTTTTAATCTGTTGAATAGTTCGAGTATACTCATCAGACCAGGGAATGGGATTCTTTTTCAATCTATTATACAAAGGTTTTGCTATCCTATTAATGTTAGGATAGAAGTCTAAGATATAATTGAGACTTCTTAAGAATCTCTGAAGCTGGGTTTTATCAAGAATTTTGTCTGAAAATTTGTTAGCAAATTCCAAAGACCTTTCTATTGGAGTAATGGAGCCGCAATAGATGTAGTGTCTTAAGACTCTGACTTTAGTCTAGAAAAGATAGATCTTTTTGGTCGAAACAACAAGATCATTTTTCTTGGCAACATAAAAGAAAGTTTTTAAATGCTTAAAATGTTGCTCAAGGGAGTTTAAAAAAATAAGCACATCATCAATATAAACAATGCAGAATTCAAAATAGGGATTAAAAATATCATTCATAATCCTCTGAAATTCTGAAGGTGAATTTTTCAAACCAAAAGGCATTACATTCCATTCATACTGACTAAATGGAACCGTACATGTTGTTTTATAATGATCTTTTGGATCAATTTGAATTTGCCAAAATCCTAATTTCATGTCAAATTTTAAAAACACAAATGCAGAATGCAGTTTTTGCAAAAGATCCTTTTTGTTTGTAATCGAATATCGAATCCATTTTAGGGCTGTGTTTAAAGGCTTATAATTGATCACTAATCTGGGAGTTCCTCTTTCTATTTTTGAAACTTTGTTCACATAAAAGCTGCACAACTCTAGGGTGACTTAGATTTGGAAATTAATCCTATAGATTCTAAATCCTAAATCTCTTTCCTACAATGTTGTTCTAATTCAGCATTCAAATGTATTTGCCTAGCCTTAGTTGGAATATTCTTTTCATCAAAAGCTACCTCATAAGGTAAATCTACTAATTGATGTTTTCTATACCAAAAAGCATTTGGTAAGTCAGAACAAATTTCTTTTTCTACCAGGTTTTAGAAATCATAAATCCTTTATTTTATGAAATTCATTTTCAATTGTTCTTCAATTTTTTGAAAATGGACATTTTATTTTGTAAACAATAAATCATCTTTTCTTCCTTTAATCAAAATGCTTATCTCATGCTGATAAATAGAATTGGCATTTATCAAGTTGAGATATCTTGTTTTAGGTTTTTCAATAAATGGAAAAGATAAATTTATGTGTTTACTTTTAAAATCTATAGAAGCATGCGTAGTCTTATAGGGAGTAATCACATTTATGAATGAAGTCCATAAGATTACTACATAACCTATATTGGAAATCAAAAGAAAAGGTGTTTTAATTAAAAATCCATTATTTAAAACACTTGCTTCTGTTTTTCCTTTAAAATGAATTTTGGACTTATTTGCTGAATCAAGTCTTATTTTGTTTTCTTATGAAAACATTTTGGTACAAGACTGATTTTAATATAGTTTAAATTAGCTCCTGTATTAAATAAAGCAACTGTATCAATTTTAAAATTGTCATAAAAAAACCAAAGTAAGCTTCATGAGATACTTTCTTGAAATAACCTGATTTAGAATACAAAGATAATCTAGTAGAAGTTTATCTAAGTTTGCTAAAGCTTGGTGTTCCAAAGGATCTTGGATTTCATCATCACTAGACTCCTCGGATGCCTTAGAAACTAGAAGTTGAATTAATTCAAAATCCTTTTGCTGTTTTTCTTTGAGCTATTTAATTTTAGACTTAATGTTTTAACCTCTGCCTATAATTCCTGGATGGTTCCTACTAGTATCTTATTCCTTTTTTCCATATTTAAAATGGATGTAAAGTCATACATACCAGTACTGGTGGAAGGAAGTTCAGGGGCTTTTGTTTTGGGTTCCTCTTCTAAGGATTTCTGAAGTTGATCGAGATATTTCTTCTGCATATCAGGATCATTGATATGTTGGATGACATCTAAGATCATGGTCTATTCATTTATAAGAATATTGGTCTATTTTAGTTCAGACGCAGAGTCTGATCCGGATTCAGAAGATGAGGTTGTTGTAGGCTCATCAGCCTGAGGGTTACCTTCTTCAAAAAAGAGTTTAGAACTAGTTTCAGATTCAGAAGTTTCAACTTATAGGGCCGTTAGTCTTGCTAGAGTTTCTTCCTGTAATCCTAACTTTAGCAGGTTTTTGGAAAATCTTCAATATCTGGAAATATGACCTTTTTTGCCACACTCAAAACAAGTGACATCGTTAAGATCAATATTTCCTTATTTGAATGTTTTAGATTTCCTAGGGTCTTTTTTATAAGGTTTCTTATAATAAGACTATTCTTGAGGTTTGGATTTAGAATATTTCTTGAATTCTTTGGATCTTTTACGAGACGATGGTTTTCCTAAAGATGAATCTTTTTGGTAGTTGCTTGAACAAGTTCGGTTTTAGGTAAAAGTAAAAGTAGGATGAAACTGTTTACAAAAAGTTCCTACTTCCTGTTTGGTCTATTTCAATTCTCTTTTGAGATGTTTCCTAAGTTTCAAATCCTGATAGATTTTCAAACCTTCCTTTTGGGTTAAACTGATCATTTCACCATAAGTGAGTTGATCATAAGGAATGATTTGGCTTCCAAAGATTTGTTTAATGGAGTTTCTAACCTTTTCGCCTAACAAAATGGGAAGTCCTACAAGGAATTTTTTCTTTCCAAAAAGGCTGGTTTGAGTCTTCTCTGAGCATGACTCTAGAGAGGAAAGTTGACTTATAATCTTGAAAACTACTAAGGTTTTTACACCTAAGGTTGGACAATAAGTTTGCATTTTTATCCTTGAGGTGTGACACATCACCTAGGAAATGTTGTGCTATGGTTAGTATGAGAGTTGACACAGCATCTTGGATTAGATTACCTAGATGGTCAAGGATAGGTTCTCCACCTTCACCTGTTTGGATGGCATGAAAGATGTCCAATTGTTGTTGGGAAGTGAGATGGTAATCTTACCGTCCTTTCAATTGTCCGGAGAATCTGGCTATAAGAAGTTCTGCAGCAGTTCTATTGGTTGTGCCTACTTGGGTCTTATAAGAATTAGATGCCATGGTCATTTATTGTAAGAAGTTTAAGATTTGGTATTCAGTCATACCATCAATGTTCCATTTGTAAATAGCACTGGCATCAAATTTTGGTTGAACTATGGCATTAGGTTGGATACCTAATTCTAGTTCTAGTAACCTATTTTGGTAATAACCTATTTAAGGTTATGGACTGGGCCAATGAAGTTTTACAACTTCAGGAGTTAATACTTAACCATCAGATATGGCCTCTTGGACCTTATCCAAAACACTCACACTTTATTGGACAAATTGTAGTGTGTCAGGGACTACAGAAGTAGAGGGTTCTATTCTGCTTAATTGGTCTCTAATGGCCTAAAGGAACTCGACTTTGTTGGTCCTAACCTCTTGTTGGGCTGAGGTAGAGACTTGAAAAGGCTTGAACATTAGATTTTTAAGTTTTTTACTTGACATTCCTGCTGACTCAGAGGAAACATCATGGTTTTAGGATTGTCCTTCTAACCTGGAAAGCTATTTGCCTATAGTGCTCAGATGTGCATTTGTATACTTATTCTGGAACACTATATTTTTTAAATTGGCAGAATCAGTATCCTGAGGTTTTTTAAATGTACATGCTTCTATGACCTCTAGACCTATAGGAATTTTGAGCTTCTTAAGAGGAGGATGTTCAAACTCAATAGACTGACCGTCTGAAGTTTCCCAAACTATTACTTTTCTCCTTATAGTAATAGGTTGAAGAGTTTTGAAAGGATATGAAATATAATTTTCTGATGCATGTATTTCAAACCAATCAAAAAAGAAAATATGGATTTTATGCTCATGTACAAAATTGTAAAAACAATCATGTATATGCTTCCTTTCATTCAAAAAATGTTTGAAAAACCATAAATGTTTTTCTAAATTATGGAATGCATAAAAATCCTTGTGAATTTTGGTTTTATCAACCTCAAACACAATTGAAGATGAAGAGAATTATAGAAGAAGAGAAATTACAAAAATGTAGAAATCAGATCCAGAATTACACAACAGAAATAAATATAAATTACAAAATAAAATAAACAGAAAATCAAATAATAAAATAAATAAACTTAACAATATAAATAAACTTAAATTAAACAAACATAAAAATAATCAGAATATTTATTACTTCGTTAAACCTGCCAGAATCTCAAAGATCACGAGGCGGGGTATCCACAATAAATAAAATAATAAAATATAAATTAAATATAAATTAAATTATGTATGCATGAACACAATAATTAGGTGGCTCAGCCAATCAATGAATGATATATATGATATAGATATAGGTTTTAGGCGGCAAAGCCGACCTTAGGCATATAAGATATATAAGCTTTAGGCAGTAGAAACGACCTTAGGCATACAAAAAACTAAATAGAAAATAAACCAAAAGTATACTAAAATAAACAAATTCAATAAACATGGTTTTGGTTACCTCTTGTTTATTTCCTTAAATAGAAAATGAATAATATAAGATTAGGCCAAAGGTTTTGGCAATTAAAGTCTTATAAAAGAAAATAAAAGATTCTGGAGATACAAATCCTTGGATTAGATAAGGAGAAGAAAAGAGAAAAGAAAAGAAAGGAAGAAGAAAAGAAAGAAAGAAAGAAAATTTTCTAAAAGAATTATCCTCCCCTTTCTCTAAAAATAATGCTCCTTATATATAAATTGAAATGGCACTATTTGGACATGAAATTACTGTTCATGAACAGTTTTCTATCCCTATTAGCCGCCAAGTACTATTTATAAGTAATGTTCATGAATAGTAACTGATGAATAGTAAATTTTTTTATGTACAAAGAGTTTCAGGTATACAAGTTATGCATTTTGATACTATCCAGACTATATTTACTATTAGAGAGAGGTTCCAAATCTTTAGGCTCGAGTTCCGATGGGACATAAGTCTGAATGATTTCCTTACGAAGTCTTCCCAATAGTAACGAATTGTTAGTCTTGATAGGGATTTTATATCAAAGAAAAAATAGGAAGTGTCTACAGACCCAGATTTGTTGTTGATCATCAGTGACATGAAGTTGGAACTTCATTTGTTCAGCCATTTCAACTTGTCTTGGAAGTTCAGCATGCATAAGAAGGCGATGGGTAATGTATTGGGGAATTGGTGGCTCAGAATAGAATTAGTCTACCATATGCGCGACTCGGATGAATGATGAATCTATCACTAATTTTACCATTTTTCTGGGCTGTTGATCCATTCCATCCCAACACTGTGAAACTGGACAATTATGAATACCTATTAAAAATGTTGTCTCGATAGTTTGTCAAAGTTTATTCCCAAGAATATGCAAGGGGCATGGAGGTTCTTCATAGACCATAATTTATTCAATGAGCCCATAATCCAACAGGGTCTGAAAAGTAATGACCGTTGATTGGCGCTCCTGTAGATCAACAAACTCAATAGGACTGTCCTCCCATCGAGCAAAATTGATGTGGGCTTTGTAAATGGAGAACTCCAGCTAGCATTTGCAATTATTTCTTTCTAGGGGAATTTTAGTCCCACAAACATATGTCTCTGCTAGAAGGGATACATTGTCTTTGTACTGGGTACGCTGTACCACATGTACTCTAGATTGTGAAAGTGCTAAGGCAGATTTCCTGAAGCATATTTTGGCAAGCAATATATTTACTATAAAAACTTATTTTTCTCTTTTTTAAAATATTTTCTTGAAGTTCTCTAGGCAGAAGTGGATAAAGGCTACCGGACAACTGAAAAAATTCTCT